>JAFEMH010003025.1:0-294877 GCA_022495995.1 Adenophora triphylla var. japonica | reverse complement strand
CGACTTAATTCAGGCTGTGAGTTTGGGGGGTCAAGCGTCTAGCATGGTTTTTCCATTGGCGAACAAGCTATATTTTTATTAGCATAATTAAATTAACCTAAAATTATTAAATTATAGCTCAACGTTTCTTCGTACTAACATACAAAAAATGGGACATTTATTTTTAGACAGGGAAGTAGTTGTTACTGTCCAAAGATTATATATTGGCCGGTCACTTTTAGTAGGATCAATTCTCAAAAAAATCACTTTTGAAAATTCACTCCCTTAAATTGATTTTCATGCTACTTAATAATAGTGAACACAATTAAGCGTACTCATCAATTTTTGTTAATATTTCAAAGAGGTCTCGAAATAATGATATAATGATTGTAAATTTGTAATGTGTAGGGCATTGTTAACAAAATAAAAACAAGATAAAATGAACTTATTATGACTGGCACATGAAAAAAAAAAAGATAAAATATTTAATGATTCATTTTTAACAAAATAAAAACAAGATAAAATGAACTTATTATGTAGGTTTCACTCTAATTCTAGCATGTCCGAAAAAATGTACCGGATCTTGGGTATTACCAATATTCTATTAATCTATAAACATCTCAAAAAGGACTTGAAAACAAATAAATATTTCAGATAATCAAAAATCTGGAAAAAAATAATAATAATCAGGCCCGTGTATTTTCTTGTAATTAAGCTACAGAAAAAATTTCATAATTTTCTGATTTATATTTCTCAGTCTAGAAATTAAATATGCTTATAATCACTTTAAAAAATACATAAAAATTATGACAAAAATTCCAACATAGCATACTAACAAAGATACAAAAAATATTTCAGATTTTTTGCAGCAATATATCTATTTATTAAGAGTTGGTCTTATAAAAAACTAGTTTTTTCTTAAGATAAGGAAAAACGTGTTTTCAAAATAAATGGTGGCAATTTTGTAATTACTGGCAACCATGTTCAAAATAAACGGTGGCATTTTCGTAATTAATGGTTCCCCCGTTTATGCAGTTCTGTTTAACAAGCGCCGGTGTGATAAAGTGTCGGATATGTAACAAGTGCGGCGAAAAAAGTGTCAATCTGGGAGTTTAACAAAGTGCAGTGTAAAGTGCCCCGGCACTTTGTTAAACCGAAGCTGGCACTTTTTACACGAGCACTTTTAAATACATAAGCCGGCACTCTTCACACGGCGGCACTGCGTTACACTAACAACGACACTTTGTTACACTAATATTTTTGCTTGGCTCTCAAAAATACAAGCATTGGCATTCAAAAATACATGGGTGGCATTTGAAAACACATTTACCGGCACTCAAAAATGCATATACGCACTTTCAAAAACACCGATAATTATTTTTGCCGATATTCAAAAAAACATGAACTCGGCATTCAAAAAAACATGGTGGCATTCAAAATTACAAGAACTGGCATTCAAAAATACATTGACACTCGTTACACACTTACCGGCACTCTATTATACACTAACCGGCACTCCAAAATACATGGACTCGGCACTCCAAAACACATACACCGGCATCTAATTACCCACCCACCAATGCATCAAATTCTCAAACCGGGTACTCAAATACTTATAAGCGGCATTTCAAAACTAGAGAAGCTGGCATTCAAAACCAGAGCAACGGCATCCAATTTATTACCCTCACCGTTGCAACCTTCATCAACCCAATTCCTCAACCCAGACAACCCAGAATCTCTCTCCCAACTACCACTATACAGAATCTAATGAAATATGTGGTTTGATTTAGCAAATATCAAATCGCCTCTCTCATTAACCCTTACTTCATGTTTCCTGTTTAAGAACCCAAAATACTGTTACTATTCCACAAAACAATCTAAATCCAATCCACCAATTTGCTAAGTTAAACTTGTTTTGTGATTCTATTTGAGATGTAATTCCGCAATTGATTGTGTTCTCCCCGATCTCAGGTTGGGTTTCTCATCGGTATCTGCGTCGGAGTCGGTGTCAGTGAGTCGGCGCGCCGGGTGGGCGTAAGCGGTGGAGAGGATAATTAGGAGGAGAGAGGAAGAGGATAGATCGAGCCATTGTTGGAGAAGAAGAAGACGCAGGCGCAGAGAGACTCTTTGCGTATAGAGAGAGAGAGCGAATAGAGAGAGAGTGCGTTGTGTTGGGTTAACGGTAAAACACGTTTTTTGTTAAGTTAACAAAAAACGCGTTTTTTATAAGTTTTTGACATTTATTAATGATTTTTTACGCATAAAAACTGATCAACTACATATCTATTTATTAATGATTTTTTACGCATAAAAACTGATCAACTACAATATCTTTCTCCTAGGTTGCAGCTTCCGATCGATATTATGTCAACAAAATAAAGAGCAACACAATAACTTGTAAACGGTATAAATCGAGGTACGAACGTGAATTCGTGATCGGGCAAGGTCCAATGAATTGGGCCAAAAATATAATTCATACAAGTCTCAATAATTACGACAAATGGAATGGATTTTCCCTACTTTTGCTCGTCATGCCTCCTCGTCATTTCCCCTATGTCGACCTAGACATAGCAGACGCATAATGATTAAGGCCCAACCAAGATTCCATGCCGAGTAAGGTATTCCTCCAAGACCGAGCAAGGCTCCCCTTGAAGACGAGGAGACCCTCCTTGGCTATCAACAAAGCAGAAATGGGCTTCCCCATTCTCCACCTCTACTCTTCGGCATAATCTAAGTCGACCAAGCAATACAAGCCAAGGAGATTCCTCACCGGCTCACGTGCAGAATACAAGGATTGTGAACAGTTATAATCCTCTTATGATTATAACCTTATCTCACACGAATTCTCATCCAACAAGGACCGAACAATTATAATCCTCCTTAAAGTAAAATCTTATCTCCATGCATTCCTATCCAACAATGATTATACAATGCTATGCCTATATAAACAAGCCATAATTCATATTATTTTGGTAACACATCTTTTGACTCTAAACTCTTGTCAATTGATTTCTCTCTCTAAACACAAATACTTACTCTCACGTCGGAGGGCCTTCGCCGATGAAGCCCCGACTTAGTTTACGTGTTTGTTCATCTTTTTCAGGCTATTCAATCATCCAGAATACAACCTGCTGCTGGATTTGGGCTGATCCGAACGTTTTTGGCATCATCAGTTTGGTTCCATTGTTGGAAAACGATTCGAAATACCCATTGAATAGCCTGAAAATTATGTTCGCTTGAATAGCTTGAAAAATCTATTCGCCTGAAAATTCTGTTCGCTTGAAAAATTTTGTCTCTCCTAATCCTAATGGAAGACGGACTCACCGCTAGTATTACTCCTGATGGGGATCATATTCATGTGGAAGAAGAGAATCATGGGAACAATAGGACTGCTTTTCCTCTCAATAATGGGGAACTGCCTCCTCCACCACTGCTGATTGATGGGCTGCCGCCCCTGAGGATGAATCTGCGTTCCAGGGGGCAACCCGTAACCGAGGTAGTCATGACAAACCCTCCTCCTCGTCGGTGCCGAGGAAGGCCTGCCGGCAGCCAAACGACGAGGAATGCTGCTCAGGGAGGAGCTGGGGCCTCTACCAAGCAAGTTGATCGTAGAACTCTATTGCACCAACAGATGAAAACACTGCAACGCATTTATGAAACACAAAATGCCTTGCTACAGTTACATCCTGAGCACTCGCCGGCTGAATTCATAAATGGAAATTTCCTTGGAGGGCAAAGCCTAGTTGACAGGCATGGTAGTCAGGGGAATAGAGAAAATATTCCTCGTGGCCAAAATCTCCCTCACCATGGCATGTCTAGTAGATCCAGACAAAACCCCCCAAGTTGTCCCTCCTCGTCATAAGGCATACGCTAATGAAAACACGAGAAACGAGGTTGTAGACTTGAGAAGTCAGTTGAACCACCATAGGGAACATGAGGCTGATTCTGCTGACTTGAGAGCATGGCTCAGTCATGCAATGCGAAAAACTCCTCCTCGTCGTAATACTCTACCTCGGCCTAGGAGCCCTCCTCGTCAAAGGAGCCCTCCTCGGCCAAGAAGTCCTCGTCACAGATCACCTCCCCATCCCGAAGTAGCACTTAGAAGGGACAGAGCACCATCTGGTCATGAAGATAACCACCAGGATCCTGAAGAGCAAAGCAGGGTGAATGGGCACAGAAGGAAAGAAAGATCCCATCGAAGCTCCCATTATAGCTCGGGGATCGATGCTAGAGAACTACTACTCTTGAAAAAGAGACTAGATGAGAAGGAAATGGGGAGAAAGGAGGTGGACGATGATGATACCAGTGCCACCCGTCCTTTCTCCCAGCGTATTAATGATCTACCTCCCAACCCTGCTCTTAAAATCCCAAGTTTTGATAAATACGCGGGAACCACCAATGTACCGGACCATGTGCAAAGTTTTGAATCCACCATGACCCTCCTCACTAAAGCAGATGCCATTCTCTGCAAAGCTTTTACTAGTACCTTTTCCGGAACAGCTTTGTCCAGATACCCATCCATGTACATTGTGGCCGTCTTTTCAGCCACTACTTGTTTAAAAGCCGAGCTGGCCTTAAAACTAGCAATGGTACTTGCCTCCCTAGACGGGATGCTTGCTCCAACTCCATTAACCGAGCAGCAGCGGCCTCCTTCACAGGCTCCTTCACCGCCTCAACCTTTTATCTCTCTAACTCGGCCTCTCTCACCTTGGCCGCCTTTTCATCACGGGCTAATGCCTCTTTGGCAACCCTTTCCTCTTCCTCGGCTTCAGCCTTAGCCGCTTTGAAGGCATCAGCGTCGGCTCGGAGGTTTTTAAGAAGCTCGACGGCCTTCTTCAGGTCGGCCTCAAGCTTCTTGTCGCAGATCTCAGCCGCCTTATGCCTGATGGCCTCATAGGCCGTGATCGAAGCAAACTGCACATAAAAGAAGAAATGAAAAATGGTCAGAAAAGTACCAAGTATGAAAAATCGAGCAAAGAAAAATGAAAAAGGCGAGAATGCCTACCTCACTCAGCAAGAGCAACATGCCCTTCCTATTGATCAGATGATCCATGGACGGCTTGGCCTCTATTAGCTGGTCCAAGTATTCCTCATCAAAAGATCGATGAAGAACAGCTCGACCCAACCTCAGAGGAGGTCCCTTTTTGGCAGCAAGATTCATGCCCGAGAATGGGGACCTGCCTTGCATCATTCACAAACTGCTCGGCTTCAGCATAAGTCTTTATATGCCGAGCAGTAAGGGTGACCGGAGAAGATTCTACGCAAGGCCTTTTTGAGGAGCCATTTACCTCGGTCTCAACCCTTGGCCGCTTTGGGGCTGGAGTCCTACCCCAGCATCTGCTCCCTCGGTTTCAGTGTGGCCGGCCTGGGAAGGCGCCTCCTCGGTTTCAGGAGATATATTTTCACGGGAGGCCTGCCCTTCCCCGGCTTGGGACGCCCGGCCGTCCTTAGTTCCCTCGGTGGAAGCTTCAATGCCCCCCACTGGCTTGAGGGGCAGAGCCCCAGCTTTTGGCATCATCAACTTGCATTTCATCTTTTCTATTAATTTCGAAACACTCTTGAACTAAATCGTTACATTAATGCAGCAGATGAAATATCCCACCAATGGACCGGTCCTATACAATCAACGAGGAGGACGTAGAATAAACAAACGAGTGGAGTGGTCAGTCAACCGAGAAACACTCCACATGACTACAGTGGTTTTGTTTCCACAACCACTTCATCAAAGACTAACTAAAACAAACACATAAAAGAAAAAATAAGCATGAACAGAAAGGCAAACAACTTTACATAGCCTACTAGAAATGGTATGAATGTATAAGAGAATGAACAACCCAAGCACAATCTGCTGAATGAAAGAAATACTCCCTCCGTCCCAATACGAATGACCAATTTTATTTTACTCAAATTTGCTCTTAATCAAGAGCAAATTTGAAATTTTTTTTGGTCATTCATTTACGGAGGGGTAAATCATATACATGACCCTGACCAGTGGGTGTTGTTGAAAGAAGAAGCTTAGCTGAAGAGCCATAAGCGGACTGATTTTGAGCTTTTGGATCTAGGATGATGAACAACAGGCAGTAGCAGGTCTTGACTGGTTCATTGAATTCTGTTTCAAGATATTTCTCTTCATGGCAGTAGATCCTTCTTCCAAAAGGGTAGGAATGTCCATAATCTGCGGAAAGAAGTTGTATAAGTTCAGTAGAACAGAAGACGAACAATAACATCTCTATAATTACATGGCACTTGGGCACTATGAGTCTATGACCTAGGCTGCGTGACAGTTTCTACAAGTACTCTCTCCATTTAAAATAAATAACCCCTCCGCTCCGTATTAAATGTTGCCTTTCCTTCTTGGTATGTCCTACAATAAGTGTCGTGTTTCTAAATAAAGAAATAGTCTTAGTGAAATTTTACCATTGTACAAGCAATGTACAAACAAGTAAAGCACATTCCTTAAAATAGTTTGACAAGTCAATTGTGACACATTATGGGACGGCAGGAGTATCCTGTTTTTGACTATTTGTTGGATTTTCTCAGTTGTGTCCAATGTCCATATGGTAAAGCCATTAATCAAATAATGAATCAATCAGAAGAAATGGTTAGAACGTACCAAAACAGGAGAGATTATAAAGTGAACTCTTGTTTTGAAACAACTTAAAAAAGGAATGCCGAACACTTATCTTAAAAATGAGGGAGCAAGTGTTGATTTTTACCTTTAAGCAGAGCTCTTCAAAGCATTGATCGACATTTTCTCTTGTTCTAGCACTACATTCAAGCAATAAACATCCGTGCTCTTTTGCAAGAGCAATCCCTTCTTCCCTACTCACAGCCCTTTCAGATTCCTGACATAAAGTTCAGAAACTTGGTTTAAATAATTTAAAGAAAATAAATGAAAAAGGTCACCCCATGAACAGCAATGTGGATCCATAAATCAAGAGTAACTAAAGAAACTTGGTTTAAATAATTTTTAGAGTGTCCCTTAAAATATGAAATTTGGACATTCATTTAGGGACGGAGGGAGTACAAAAGTTTTCCGAAAATTTCTGCTTGATTAACCTTTTTGCACAATAAAAGGTGATTGCCAGAACCTACAGAAACTAATGGCAGTCTTCTACATTCAAGTTAAAGCAACAACACTAAAGTAATATCAGTAAATCACTACAATAATATTTCATTGTAGCAAACATGTAAATATCAAGGTACAAAATTAAGTATCTTGAAACCTTCATTCAGACTTCAAAGCATAGAAAATAAGAATGCAAAACTTACTTTGTCAACTTTATTTCCAACGAGCATCTTGACACAGTCCTGATTCGTGGAGTAAAGCTCCACTTCTTTAGCCCATACATCGGACAAATTTGTAAATGTTTCTCTCCTTGTCACATCATATACTACAATACATGCAAAATTTGACGTATGAGAGTTAGTCCATGGAAGACTAGTTCCATAAGAATCATAAAATCTCGTGAGTAAACAATCAGAGACTATATTTCCAATTTTTGATTGTGTTGCATACTTCATTTGAATCTTGACTGTATGATTCCATGGAAGAACAATTCAGAAAAATAAAAAAAATAAAAATCTTACAGCAAGACTGGATTAGTTATATACGTATTTTTATTTTGCTCTTCATTTTGCATCTAGAAGAATAAAATGTCCAAATATAGCGTGGGGATTAGTTCATTTTCACCCATGCATCATTCAAGAAAATACATGTCCACACAGTTTAGAATGAACTTTCGAACTTGTACAGGCATACCAAGAATAATCCCTTGGGCACCTCTGTAGTAAGAGCTCGTCAATGTCCTAAATCTCTCCTGTCCAGCTGCACAATTCATAAACCAATCAGAATTCCCAGAATGGCTAGGGAAAAGAAACTGTTCCATTCATGATGTTACTTAATGCAATGGGAAGAGTTTGAAGCAGAACATTTTAAAATCAAAGCTCACGATTAAGGACTTTCAGACATAAGTCTTTCCGTCAACAAGTAACAAGAGGGCTACATTCAACTTGTTTATATATGTGGTAACATGGAGTGCTCTTCTTCTCACGGAGATTTTGATACCTGGTTCCAATGGATCTCAATTTGAACTTCCTAAACACCAAGTCAAGCCATATTGAATTGAACTGCGGGGTTAGTTCGGTTTTTTTGAAGTTTATGATTTGATTGCATGTTCAAAAAATCGAGTGGTGTGGTTCAAATTGGGGTTTCACATCTTTAGTCAAACCGAGTCAGGTCAAACCATTAACCTGAACTGCCAAGTTGAACCATTGAACCCAATCACTTTGCTTTTCTTGTATTCTGCTTTTTGTATATTTTCATTGATTACTCAAATTGTAGAAGATAAGTATGTAATTTACGTTTGTTCTCATATAATAATTTGCCTGCCTTGGATTTTACCTATTTATTTATTTATTTTTTTACTTTTCACTTGGGTTAAATAAAATGTATAAATTGCTTGAATTGTCTTGATTATGAACCAAAAGCAAGAATATTTCACCATACAAACGAGTCACGTGTATAGTGGATGTAATACTCAGCTAGAAGAAATTCTCAGCTAAGGTAATAAATAGGTATGTCTTACTAAACAGCAAACCCTTATGGGATTGGCTAAAAGAGAGTTCAGTTGAACCACCAAACCTAACCAATACACTGAACCAGAAAACCACCAAATCGAGTTACCAGGTAGAACCATTTCACTGAACCGAGCCGATGCAATTTCATCCGGTTCAATTTCATTTTTATTTTTATTTTTGGATTTGATCTTGAATATATGAAATGTGATTTGGTTCGCCTTTTACCCTTAACGAACAGGACGAAAACATCTATGCGCCTAATTTGGTTCTTTCTCCTAATACCCTTTCACTGTTCAAGAGCCAGCTTAGTGCCAAAAAGACCCTAGGTAAAAGGTATACCGGCATTCTTTTCCTCGTATGCATTTTTTTAAGGAAGTTGCATTTCTAGGTTTTTCATTGTAGTTCTGTTTAGTAAATCTCCCTGTTACATTGTCTTCATTAGTTATCCAAGAGGAAGTAGGAAAAAAAAAATCAAAACTCTGAAATCATGTTACTTGCACAATATAACCTACGGAATCAACGAGACAACAAATTACTCCCTCCGTCCCATAAATATAGTCCCACTTTTTTAGTGGTTAGTTTGATTGAACCTTGACCAAAGATTTAAGAAATAATTAATTATCCAAATGAAATTCTAAAACTTGTTATTGATACACCATTAAAAGTATTACCAAAAACAGTTTTTAGATTTTCGTTAGGATAAATAAATTCACATATATAATTGATCAAAGTTCACTTAAACTTGCCTCTAAAAAAGAGGGACTATCTTTACAGGGCGGAGGGAGTATAAGGTAATAAAGGAAATCCAACATTTACCCATTTGAATCATGTTTGAGATGATTGTTAAAAAATAGAGTACTTTACCGGTGTCCCATATTGTAAGCTTTATTCTTTTATCGCCAACCTTAAGCTGCTTGATTTTAAAGTCCACACCTGATCATCAACGGGAGAGTAAAATAATTAAATTAAGCAGACAGAGCTCAGAAAAATCATCCTACAAATATATTCCAGTGTATTCTCAATAATCTAGCTGCAATAAGGTCTGAGTCTTCACAAACAAAACTCCTAGTTTTTCTTCGGTTCATTTCCAGACTGCTTTTCCATCTACATTACAATACCCTCCTTTTAATCAATTGAAAGGTCGGAACTGACTCAGAGAGCAGGGCCCAATAAATTTCCACACTGATCCATTGCACTGGGATCAAGCAAACCAGCTACCATATCTCCCAAGATAAAACAATATCTGGCTTAAAAAGTGTGAAAGAAGCAAGCTAAGCGTTTAAATATCAGAGATAACTAGTGAACAGAAGAACAAATATTTTTCCTTTAACTATTAGTATACTTTGCTTTTTTGCTAATTATACCTAGGTTCTTTTTGTTTCAAACTTTTGGCAGCCCCCCAAAATAATTTTTTTGGACCATCCCTGTCCTCAATATGATCTTCGTTATTTAAAAATGGACGCCCCATTCTTAATGACCACTTTGTCCCCTAGGATATCATCATATTCTCTCATTAAGATAAAAAATACACCTATATGCATAAAGTCATGCTGAGCTCATACGTGATCTAATAAGTATTTACGTACTTATACATCTCTTGAAGACTTCCCAAAAAATACAATAGGAGAAACTTGGCAGAATAACATTGTCAACGCTGATCCGGTTGCTTTCTTTGGCGGTCATCAGCAGGACCAGTAAAAGAAAAGAACCAAAAAAAACTAGGTGCCCTTTAGAGACCAAAATATATTCTTTCATTACCGTATATAGGTCTTTGAAGCCTGAGTGCATATAAGTCATTTACACAATTTATACATAAGTATATGTAAAACAAAAATTTACAATCATAATATAGCATTGAACATCAGAAAAGAAAAATATAGTTACAACTTCGTATGTATGTACCATTAACACTAACAGACACATATATACTCCCTCCGTCCCGGAACTTACTTCACAAACACTGTTTGCACTGGTTTTAAGGAGGGAGTATTATATTGAAAGTGTTGTGAGTGTGAAAATAAAATAGGAGAGAGAATGAGTGGAGAGAATAGTAAATTATAATGGTGTTGTGAGTATTAAAATAATGTAGGAGAGAGAATTAGTGGAGGGAATAGTAAAGATTCCTTTCCATTTTAGGTAAGTTTTAAATGTGTGAAGTAAGTTTTGGGACGCCCAAAAGGGAAAGTGTGAAGATTGTTCCGGGACGGAGGGAGTATGTAATAAGTGTATACACACATGTCTGTCTAATGGAGTAATATATATACCTATGTCTAGTGGCGAAGGTAGGTGTTGGATTTTTGATATATGTGGTATGGAAGTTCATAGATCCATGACCTTGGAGTGTCTTGGGCTTGAACTGATTTTTGGCTAAGGGAAAAACAACGTCGAGACTCTGCCAAGGAGAGAGGCCGCGCCAAAGCCAAGGGCGGCCGCGCTGGTCTCCAGAAACTTGACGGGAATCGCTTGTTGCTCAGGGCGGTCGCGCTGTTGACGAGGGCGGCCGCGCTAGTGACGGATTGGTGTTTTTCCTGGGCCGAATTAAAGCAGTTTTTAAGCCTTTTTAAGGCTTAAAAACCCTAGTTTACCATATGTTTAAATACTCCTCTTTCTCCAGCCGAGTTTTACATGATTTTAACAAGGCGACTGAGATAGGACCGCCGGTGATTACCTACCTGTGTGCTGATTTGTGGTACGTAATCCGTGATCGTTTTATCCTCGGAGAAATTTGCCTGTACCTGAGTAGCACCAATTGGGGGCAATATTTTCTCTTAGGACAGTCTTCCTAAGTCGACTCGATCAAAATCACGATAAGTTTTCTAATCGTTTGTTTATTGTTTCTGTTTGTTTTCCTGATCCTGTTCTTTGCTTTCGGTTTTGCTATTGGCTTCTTGATTGGTACGTTTTGACTTGATCAATAAATCCCCTACTGTTGATTAAATTATTTGTTTAATCTGTGGTGCTATTAAATTAATTTCCAACAGTCTAAGAGAAAATAATTTTATTGAATCATGTCTGGTAGTACCTCTAGTTCTCCCTTTAAGTCCCTAGTTGACACCTCAGATCTTCCGGAGAAGTTCGCTGGAAAGAACTTCAAGCGTTGGTCTGAACGCATGAAGATCCGTCGTCAATTAAGGGTATGCCTCGGTATGCCGACATCTCAATGTCCCGCCCGAAAGCCGATGATGTCGCTAGTGTGGGCTAGCTTTGTTAAGCGTGGAAGGAGCAGGACGATGTTGTTCGAGGATGCATTGTGTCAGCTTTGTCGAATGCACTCTTTGATGTCTATTGCTCTGCTCCTCTCACTGCTGCGTCACTCTGGGAATCGCTTTCCACGAAGTACGGCACCGATGACTCCGGTGTGGAAAAGTACCAAGTGGGTAAGTTCCTGAATTATCGTATGAGCGAGGGAAAGTCGGTTACCGATCAAGTGCACGAACTCCAAATCATTTTGCAATTGCTCAAGGATGCTGACATGGGACTTCCAGAGAAGTTCGATGTCATGGCTATTATTGAGAAGTTTCCTCGATCTTGGGGGGAATTCGGTATGACCCTCAAGCATCGCACTGGAAGCTTGAAACTCAATGAGCTGATGAATGCAATTGCGATTCAGAAAGGTGCATAATGGTAACCAACCTAGCGTACCTGTGGAGGCTGCTGCTAATATGGTGACTGGTAAAAGCAAGTTTAAAGGAAAAGGTGTGAAAACTCACTCTAAGGATAAAGAAAACCATGATAAGATTAAAGTTAAGAAAAATAACTTTAAAAAGCCAAAAGCAAAACTGAACTGCTGGAATTGTGGAGAAGGTGGACACTTTTCTAGGGACTACCCGTCCAAGAAAGGAAAAGGACCACAAGGCTCTGCTGATGACCATCCTGCTGTCAACATGGTGTTGGGTCCGAAGGATTATGATGATCGACTCGACGCACCCGGAGTTGACGCTCGACTCCGCAATGTTACAAAGTATGTAATCTTATCCCGAAATCTTTAAAGTCATGAACTCAACGAGTGGCTAGTCGACAGGGCAAATGTGCACCGTTTGTCCGATAAATTGCTATTTGTGTCTTACCGGCTGAGCGTGGTAGATCAAAATGGGATTTACGGGGAACTCTAGTGCGCAAAGGTGCTTGGGACCGGACGCGCGGACCCGAAGTTTCCTAACGGGCGCATTCTTACCTTGCATCGAGTGTATCACGTTCCTGATATTCGTCGCAACATTATTAGTGGTTCTAGTTTAGTTAGGGAAGGATTTGAAATTTCATTTAAATGTAATAAGATCATAATTTTGGATTCTGGTAGTGTTGTGGGGAAAGGTTATTCCTCGGATGGTTTATTTAAAATTAGAGTTGAAACTTATGTTTGTTCGCACAATAATTTTAGTTCTATTGATTATCCTGTTTCTTATTCCATTGAATCTTCAAATGTTTGGCATGGTCGTTTAGGACATATTAACTATGATTCTGTGAAAAGAATGATGAATTTAGATATTATTCCTAAACATGCTATTGATAAAAATTCTAAGTGTCATGTATGTGTTGAAGCTAAATCTACAAAAGGTCCGTTTAAGTCGGTTGTGAGAAATTCTGAAATTCTAGATTTAGTTCATACTGATATTTGTGAATTTAATGGCGTGTTGACCAAAGACAAAAAGAAATATTTTCTCACCTTTATTGATGATGCTAGTAAATACTGTTATGTCTATCTGCTTAATTCTAAGGATGAAGCATTAGATAAATTCATTATATTTAAGAATGAAGCAGAAACACAACCGGCAAGAAACTTAAACGGTTAAGGTCGATAGAGGAGGTGAATATGAGTCTAACCCATTCATGTACTATTGCCAAGAAAATGGAATTGCATATGAAGAGACTCCTCCCTACTACCCCTCAATCTAATGGTGTTGCTTTGAACGTAAGAATAGAACCCTTACCGATATGATTAACGGTTTACTCATAAGTTACCGGGTTTGCCCAAATATATGTGGGGAGAGGCTTTGAATACGGCTTGCCATATTCGAATAGAGTACCTCCTAAACATAGAAAGGAAAGTTCGTTTGAACTTTGGAGAGGTCGACAGTGCTACTGAAACACTTAAAAGTGTGGGGTGCCTTGCAAAGGTACTTGTACCCGCACACAAAGGAAAAGGCTTGGACCTAAAAAGCTGACGCTATCTTTATAGGTTATTACGAAACAAGCTATGACGAGATTTCTTATTATAAAATCCGAAATTTCGGCATAGATGTGAACTCTATAGTTGAGTTACGTGATGCAACATTTTTTGAGGATGTGTTTCCTATGAAGGACGGACTTCCTAAGGAATCTAACCCCACCACTAATTCCATTCCTGCTCAAGTAGAGGAGCTGACGAATGTGGGGGTTGATTCTAGTGCAACTCATTCTAACGTTGAGATTGAACCAAGAAGGAGCAAACGGGCAAGGACCACCAAGGACTTTGGAAGTGATTTCATCACTTATAATGTCGAGGGTGATCCTCTAACCTTCAAAGCCGCTATGGCTACTTCGATGTCAAGCGGTGGAAGGATCTTTGTTAAGAGTGAGATGGATTCTATTGTCTCTAATGGGACATGGGAATTGGTCGACCTCCCTCCCGGTCAGTAGCACGACAGACGTAAGTGGGTCTTCAAAAGGAAACTGAAACCGGATGGAACCGTTGACAAGTTTAAGGCTAGGTTAGTGGCTAAGGGATTCAAGCAAATGGAGGGAATAGACTATTTCGATACCTATTCGCCAGTTGCTAGAATGACTACAATCCGAATGCTTATCGCATTGGCCTCTGTATATGATCTTCCTATCCATCAGATGGATGTTAAGACCGCTTTCTTGCATGGCGATCTAGAGAAAGAAATTTATATGGATCAACCTGAAGGTTTTGAGGCCTCTGGCAATGAGAGAAAGGTTTGTAAACTTGTTAAGTCCTTATATGGACTCAAACAAGCCCCTAAGCAGTGGCATGAGAAATTTGATAAAATTGTCTCATCGTTTGGCTTTGTTACTAATGAGTTTGATAAATGTGTTTATAGCAAAAGTATTGGTGATAGTAGTATTGTCTTATGTCTGTATGTCGATGATATTATGTTGTTTGGAACGGATATGAGGATAATTAATACTACTAAGGAATTCTTGAAAAGTAAGTTTGAGATGAAGGATATGGGAGTAGCTAGTGTGATTCTTGGCCTTAAGTTGACTCGTTCAACTAGTGGCATAACCATAACGCAATCTCATTATACCGAAAGTATAATCGAGAAATTTGGTTATAAGAATTGCAAAGTAGCTAAGACTCCATATGATCCTTCAGCTGCACTTACTAAGAATGAAAGTGGAGTACCGATGGTTCAGTTGAGATATTCTCAAATTATTGGAAGTTTGATGTATCTTGCCAATTGTACTAGACCGGATATATCCTACTCGGTTACTAGGTTGGCTAGATATACTCAATGTCCAAATAAAGCACATTGGGAAGCTCTTGATAGAGTTCTCAAGTACTTGAAGGGAACGATTTCCCTTGGGCTGCATTACGGAAAATATCCTTTTGTTCTTGAAGGATATAGTGATGCAAGCTGGATTGCCTATAACTCCGGGAGTTATGGTTGTACGGGGTATGTTTTCACCTTAGGCGGAGGCTAGTCGCTGGAGGTCGACCAAACAAACTCGTTGTCTAGGTCTACGTTTGAGGCCGAATTAGTTGCCCTCGACACTACCGGATTGGAAGGCTGAATGGCTTCGAGGACTTATGTCGAGTTGCCCGTGGTCGGTAAACGATACTGTTATCTCGTACATTGTGACAACACTGCCACACCGATTGAAACCGAAAAGTGTCAAGTACAATCAGTAAAACTAGGAGACACATCCAAATTAGATTAAAATCTATAAGGGATCTTGTGTCTCGAAAGGTGATAAATTGTTGATTATGTTGGTACCAAGGATAACACGGTGATCCTTTAACCAAAGGGCTGGAATTTGCTCTAGTTCAAAAATCTAGGTTGGGGATGGGTCGAACCCCGTCGATTCATACGCAGTAGCAACCCAATCTACACAGTGGAGATCCCACAAAGGAGATTCAATGTGGTAATAACAAGTTTGTGGGGTGAGTCGGAGCACCTAAAGTTAGATTGACATGTTACATGCCGAGTCTATCCTCCTGAATAGCCTAGAGGTGCTCGTAGTGCTAGTAAAGTAAAAGTTTGGAACTTTGAATGGGATCAAGTCTTTTAGGCAAGATGTTAGCCAGACATCTTCCGAGATGCCCACTGCGAGTGTTATTGTTGGCCGCAATTAGAGGAATTCGGGTTATTCCTTGAAAGCACTCATGATAGAGGATCGGGACGTATGGCTTATAAGCGTCGAAGTGTTCGATAGAGGGCCTATCATAGCTTTTGTCGTGTTTGTTACCAGCAAAGGCCTCTACATCCAAAGGCATCAGATTCAAGACACCCGTTCATCTGGTCCTGTGGAGGTTTGCGTTGGATAACATAGGTAGTGGTTCAAGCCGGAAGGTACCATTATTGAAAGCATGGCAATGGACAATCTGTACACGTCATATTTCTATGAACTTGTGGGGAATTGTTGGATTTTTGATATATGTGGTATGGAAGTTCATAGATCCATGACCTTGGAGTGTCTTGGGCTTGAACTGATTTTTGGCTAAGGGAAAAACAAAGTCGAGACTCTGCCAAGGAGAGCGGCCGCGCCAAAGCCAAGGGCGGCCGCGCTGGTCTCCAGAAACTTGACGGGAATCGCTTGTTGCTCAGGGCGGTCGCGCTGTTGACGAGGGCGGCCGCACTAGTGACGGATTGGTGTTTTTCCTGGGCCGAATTAAAGCAGTTTTTAAGCCTTTTTAAGGCTTAAAAACCCTAGTTTACCATATGTTTAAATACTCCTCTTCTCCTGCCGAGTTTTACATGATTTTAACAAGAGAAAACTCAATTCTCTAGTTTCTTTCATTGTTCAATTACTCCGGGTTCATTAGAGATTCGTTCGTGAGATTCAAGGCGACTGAGATAGGACCGCCGGTGATTACCTACCTGTGTGCTGATTTGTGGTACGTAATCCGTGATCGTTTTATCCTCGGAGAAATTTGCCTGTACCTGAGTAGCACCAATTGGGGGCAATATTTTCTCTTAGGACAGTCTTCCTAAGGCGACTCGATCAAAATCACGATAAGTTTTCTAATCGTTTGTTTATTGTTTCTGTTTGTTTTCCTGATCCTGTTCTTTGCTTTCGATTTTGCTATTGGCTTCTTGATTGGTACGTTTTGACTTGATCAATAAATCCCCTACTGTTGATTAAATTATTTGTTTAATCTGTGGTGCTATTAAATTAATTTCCAACAGTAGGCACATGCGGGTCGGTCTACCCCCTTCCGTTTGGGAAAGTGTCAATATTAGGATCTTTGAATTTTTTTTTATGATTTTTTAGTACTAAAAATGATGGATTTATACATTTTGACCCCCTTTATTTTGAGAAGAAACTATACTAAATTATTATTTTGACCCTCTTGTATGCTAAATTTGAATCTTATCCCAAAAAACAGTCTTGACCCCTTCGATATACTCCCCCGTATCATAGTAATATGCAAAAAGACCTCTTTTGATCGTAACAAAGTAATCAGCAAAATCCCAAAAAGGAAATGAGACTCACTTGTTATACTCACAACAATTACCCACTTACTTCACTTTTTATCTCGTATCCAACCATCTACACTTACAACATATCACCTTTTACACTTTTCTCATTAATTATTGTGTCAAGTAAAATTGTGCATATTTCTCAGGAAATGAAGAGAGTAAAAAATTTCTGACTTCGCGCACTTTCTATGTCTATGCATATAATCCTACAAGTATAAGATTAGCAACAATTATAATCATCAACACATAGTTAAATAGAAACTTCAAGGATCAAGGTAAAAAATTAATAAAGCAGCCAATCAATTTCCATTTAAATAACAACAAAATTCGTACAATACGAGTATACAACTATATATACACATCAATTATACGTATACATATACATTAAGCGAGAAATTAGTGAAAGAGAATTTTACCGATGGTAGGAGCGAGATCCTCGACGGTGTTAGAGATGAAACTGACGAGAAGACTACTTTTGCCTACGCCGGAATCTCCGATCAGCAAGATCTTGAATGAGAGATCATAACTGCTGTTGCTTTGCCCTGAAGATGACCCCATCGAAATCCGATGACCGCTATATTTCCTCTCTCACACACTGTACTGTGTGTGGAACTAGAGAGAGAGAGAAATGTGAGTAGAATTTAGAGAGACAACGTGCGTTTGTCAGAATTGATTTGGATTCTGTGTGAGTGTGAGAGAGAGAGAGAGAGAGAGAGAGAGAGAGAGAGAGAGAGAATGTGTGGGTGGTGGAGAGAGAAAACGGCTAGTAAAAGAAGAAAAAAAAAGTAGCTGAGGAAAGTTGAGGAACGACGTAATTCTTTCGCTTTTCTTGTCGATTTGAATTGGTGAACTGAAATGCTATTCGTTTATTGCGCGAAAAAGGCCAACTGGTTCTTTCTTGGGAAGGGAGATAGTGGGGATTCGGGATCATTGTAATTCGATTTAGTGGTGCAGCTGATTCGATTCATAACGAACTCAATTAAATTATTCCCTCCGTTTTAATAAAAGCTTCACCAATTTTTTAAAAAGGCGTTCCGTTAAAAGCTTCACCTTTTTTAAAATGGCAAAGAATCTTTAATATTTCACTCACTCATTCTCTCTCCTATTTTACTATTACACTCACAACATTTTTCAAATTTACTATTTCCTCCACTCATTCTCTCTCCTATTTTACTATTACACTCACAATATTTTTTCTACTTACCAATTTTCTTAATTTGCGTGTCGAATCAAAATGATGAAGCATTTATTGAGACGGAGGGAGTATGTGTTTGGTTCGTTTTTTAAATACAGATGGTTTGGTTCGATTTTAAAAATCGTCAAATTACATGATTTGTTTTATGGTTTGATTTTTTAGTTCGAAACAATTCGAATCAAACCACATTGAATCACGGTTTGAGATTGTCAGACCGAATTATCAGACTCGAATGGTCAAATCAAATCATCAGACCGAACCATCAGATCAAACCATTAGATCAAACTAATAGATCGAACCACTATTTCACATATATTAACGTATATTAGATCAATAAAATAACATACATTACATCATACTAATACTAACCCCCGTTTTGCATCTTATTAAATATTAATTTTATTATTTATTATATTCAGTGTGATAAATAACTAATCAAGTTCTTTGCACATTCAACATTATATAATGTGTTTTCTTTCCTTCCGCCTCTTTTTTTCTCTAGTCTATCTCTTCCTTCGACATTTCTCTTCAACTCCCACATCCCTTGCTCTTATTTCGTGGTCACGGAAACGGAAGATTTAAACAAATTTGATAATAAGTTGCGGTATGAAGCGTGGTTCAAATCGCGATTTGAATAACTGTTTAATCCGTATTATAAACCATGATCTGAACCACGATCTGGATTGCGGTATGAACAATGGTTTGAACCGCAATCTAAACCACGGTTTGAAACACACAACTGAACCGCAGTTTGAACCAAACCATGACGGTTTGGTTTGGTTCGATTTGAACTTTTTCATAGTTCGGTTTAGTCTGAAATTTTCTCAAACCGATGATTAGTGATTTGGTCTGTAAATTGGTAGAGACCGAGCCAAAACAAACCATTTATATTCGATTTTATAAAAGTTGAGGATACGTAGCCGAGATAGTTTGCGAGGTAGATTGAAGGATGAGATGCATGAACCGAATTAAATGTCTTAAATATTATTAATAAAAAATTTTAAATGTGGACCGTCGAAATCAAAATGAATGACTGAAATCAGACAATCCGGTGGTGGCAGTGGTGTGTAATTTTGGGTTTGGAATATGGGCAATTGTTGTTCCAAACTTGGGTGGTGGGTCAACATCTTGGGTGGCCTTTTACACACTCCTTATTTATTTCATCCAAATATGGTATCTTGGAGCTGCAGAATAAAGAGTCCTGAGCATGTTAATAGAAGGTCGGCCAAGGCAAGGCCAAGGCCAACTCATCAGTCATCAGCAAGCCTTTTCACTTGAACGTCGCGGGACGGGACGGGATGGGCGGGACCGCACTATATTGTCCCGCGACTAAAATGGAACGAGACGGGACGGGACAAAACGAGACGGGACTAAAATATTCCGTTCCGTCCTGTCCCGTCCCGTCCCTGTCCCCATTTCAGATGCCGACGGGACGTCCCGACGGGACCGTCCCAACTTGATGGCTCTACTCACATCCGACCTCAGCGGTCACCTTAGGACATCACCACGTCCTCACTGCTCTATCGGTCAGAGGATACCACCACGTCCTCATGCACAACAAACTCACCTCACACACGAACTACGATCAGGCTTGATTCCCATTCAGGATACGTAGGAATCCTACCAAAGGGTCCAGCCATCCGACCTAAGCGGTCACCTCAGGACACCACCACGTTCTCACATCCGACCTCAGCGGTCACCGCAGGACACCACCACGTCCACAGCCGATGACCTACGCGGTCATCTTCTCTCCCCCAAAAAGCGATCCAGATCGGGACCCTTAATCGACGACCCCACTTCCTTCATAAGTGACGTCACCGAGGGGCTTCTGTAAGTACCCCAATCCGGATCGTTCCCCATACGAGCACACGGGAAACACCAAGGACTCATGCAAACGTGATCCCGAAGACCCGTAACCTCCAAAAAGTCCAAAACCACCAACCAAACCAAGGGATGACCTTTAAGGGATAAAATGGGATAGAAGGACTTTTCAGGAATTACAAAAAAAAACCACTTGACATAGTGGTCCGCACGGACCACTTTGCAGGGTGAAAATAATGATGAAAAAATCCCCTTAAAGTCCAAAATATTTCCTCAAATCCGGGAAAACCAAAAAAATGGTAATAACACAACAATTCATGCGGACCACTTTGCATATTTTCTAGGCCTATAAATAGAGGACTCCCCCTCTCATTTTCTACACACCTCCATTCTCTCCTCCCTCCCCCCAGCAAGCTGGGACAAGTCTGAGCCTTCCCGAGGCCCTTCGGCCCTTCTCGAGGCCTCCCGAGCCTTCCCGAGGCGCTCCCGAAGCATCTCGAAGCCCTTCCGGTCCATCCCGAGCCATTTTGAAGCATCCCGAAGCCCTGTCGGTCCATCTCGAGACATCTCGAAGCACGCGCGAAGCTCTGCCCGCACATCCCGAGACATCCCGAGGCACGCCGAAGCTCTGCCCGCACATACTTAGCCATCCTGAGACACAGCTTCGCACATCCCTAGCAATCTCGAGGCACGCCAAAGCTCTGCCCGCATATACCTAGCCATCCCGAAGCACGCCGAAGCCCTGCCCGCACATACATAGCCATCCCGAGGCACGCCGAAGCTCTGCCCGCACATCTCGAGACATTCCGAGGCCCGCCGAATCTCTGCACTCACATACCTAGCCATCCCGAGGCACGTCGAAGCTCTGTCGGCATACACCGATCCATCCCGAGACACGCCGAAACTCTGCCGACACACACACCGGTCCATCCCGAGGCAATCCCGATCCATCCCGGTCCGTCCCGATTGACCCCCGATGTTTCAAGTCAAACACACTCCCCCCGCGGAAGATAGACACGAACCAACATTGGTAAGGCCTCCTTCCAAATATCTTTCAATTAATTTCAATATTTAAATACATAGTATACAATGTAGACATCATTTTTAAAATGCATTTTTAAAAGCGCACACACACACACAACTTTTAAAGAAAGAGGGGTATTGAAAGACTCGTGTATACGAGGCGACTCGGGTGAGCTCAACTATCTCTTCCTGAGGCGTAACCTGACATTCGAACTCAAAATATCATCACAAAAAAAAAACCTTTTCTCAATGTTTTGGGCATAATCAAAACGGCATGGCGACTCTACAAAAACAGCACACCGTTCGAAAATGAGAGATGCCGTCCGCGTTCGCGGATCGGGTAATTTCACTTTCGTGAAAAACTTTGGACGGCCATTGTCCTCCAAGACAAGCAACCAAAGGGAGATCTCTTGCCTGGATTCGGGCCACATGGTGCTGGGTATTTTAACATGCCATACCGCAGCCATACTACGCAATACTTTTCTTCTTCTTCCTCCGGCAGTCAGAATGTGGATCAAGATACGTTCGATGCTCGGATTTCAGAGAGAGGTACAAAGGCAAGTGGAGCTAGAGCGTCATGAGCGAGAAGATTCATATCGTCAATTGCAAATCCAGATGGAGAGCAAGTTGGAGGAACGTCTTCGGGAAGAGCGAGAAAATGCCCAAAGACTAATTTGGGAAGAGCGAGAAGTTTCGGAAAGATAGTTTTAGGTGCGCGCACAAAGACAGTTTAAGGAGCGCATGCAACAAGTATTGGCCACCATGAATTTGCAACAACAGCAACCTACTAGCGATAATGCCTCTGCCTCATCAGTCGGTCAATACCTTGATCTGGATGGTGGTCGTGACCCTAGTAGGCGAAGTGGTGGTAGCGGTAGCGGTCGTGGTCGTGGTCGTTAAACTTGTATTTTATTTGGCATGTACTTAAGTAGTTTTTAACAGGTTGGTGTTTGTTTGAAAATGTTTGTATTTGTTTAAACAAGTTGGTATTTGATTGTTTAAACAGGTTGAGATTTATTTAAAACAGGTTGTTTGAACATGTTATAGCCTTATATGTGGTTTACAAAAAAAAAAAACAGCATTTTTTTAAAAAAATTCTGGGCAGATTACCGACGAAAATTTCCGTCGGTATATCAGTTAAAAATATGTGATTACCGACGGAGGTGTCCGTCGGTAAATCCATTGAAAAATGATATTAGCATTACCGACAGACTATTCCGTCGGAATTTATACAATCGTTCCCGACGGACATGTCCGTCGGTAAGGAAGTTCGCCGGCCGTTTCCCCGACGATATCCCCGGAGAGATTACCGACGGACCAATTTCGACTAGGGGTGTTCACGGTCCGGATTGGTCCGGATTTTATCATAATTTCAAAAAAACAGGACCGGACCAATTGTTCGGTTCTGCCTAAATTCAGGACCAGAACCAGACCATTACATTACAGGACCGCTCACATTGGTCCGGTTCCAATGGTTCGGTCCATGTCCGGTTCTATCGGTTTCACAAGTTACACTACTATATATTTTTTCTATAGATAAAACATGCAACAACTTTTTTTTTCATGAAATCAAAATATAGGACGATTACATAAACAAAGTTCAAATAAAAATATTCAGACATACAGCAAATTAACTGAAATAGAGAAACAAAAGAGAAAAACATAAACATGATTCAGACCCTAATAACTAAATTCAGATGCAAAATTGTAAGAAAATTGAAAATACGAGTAGATTGGAGGTAATGACTGAGAAAATAATATCAAAATCTCATTAAATCATTACCTTTTATTGGAGATTTGAGAGGCAAAATAGCATAGTAATAATGTTCTGCAATCTCGCATTAAAAACAGATCTGTGTCGTAGATTAATTACTTCAGTTACAGCTGCGCCGTCGGTAGAGATCGATGGTGGTGCCGTGATTGGACAGCTGAGTCGAAATCAGGGCGCCGCCATGAAAAATCAATTTGATTTCTAGGGTTGAGAATTGAGATGAGAGAAAGACGAGAGAGATATGATAGGGTTAGGGTTTTCGTAAACTTGTAATGTCGCTGGATGGATAAGGTCACATCAAAATTATTTTATATTTTTTGGAAATTAGGAATTTGAAATTATATATATATATATACTAGTACATATGCCCGTGTCCAAGGACACGGGTGTGTTTTTTTTTTTTTCAAATTAATTTTTTTTTTAATTTTTTAAAAAAATAAAAAAATCAGTTACTTAATTAATTTAAGTAAACCCTCCTAAAGCCCGCTCTTAGCCCAAACCGAAAGTCTTAGCTCAAACCCAAAGTCTTAACACAAATTAAGGACAAAATAGGAAACATACTAAATAGTGAGGGCAAAATAGGGAAAAACCCCTCCGAAACTGTTCATAGAACTGTTCACGGAGGGGTTTAATTTATACTATAGATATTATACATAATATCTACATAATCGGTCCGGTCCGGGTTCGGTCCAGGACCATATATATTTTTTCAAAAACCAGGACTAACCCAAATAATCGGTTTCATATAAATTTGAGACCAGAACCAAACCAATTCTATTGGATTGGTCCGATTTTTATTGGTCTGGTCCGGTTCTATCGATCCGGTCCGGTCCGTCGATTTTTTTGTTCAGCCCTAATTTCGATCATTAATTTGGGTTTACCGACGGACGGTCTGTCGGCATTACCAATCAGATATTATCGACGAACACCGACGGATGTCATCCGTCGGTAAAGCCTCATTATCGACGAAAAATGATTTTCTGACGGACTTTTCCGTCTGCAATGGGCCAGTTTCTAGTAGTGCAGACTACATCCAACGTAAAAAGGTAATGTATTCTTGGCTATTTTGAGATCACGTTATTTCCATACAGATTCATACAAACTCGTAACACCACATCTCATTATCACGCCGGAGGATATTAGCCGTATACCACCCCGTATATTCGTTTCTTCATGGTTTCAGGCCATATTTGATGGAGATCAACTTATTGCAGGATTAATATTGATCTGAATCGTTTCATACGTAATCATAAAATATATCTTATTCTTAAATAATATAAAAAAATTATTTTTTATAATTTTTTGTTTAAAGTTCAATCAAATAGTATTTTTAGTTTTTTTTTTTTAAAAAATAATTAGTACACTAATATGTTTTCAAAAAAAAAAAAACATATATATGTAACTAATTAAGTGTTTTTTTAAAAAATGGTTATTGATTTTGTATAACAATAATATTTAGATATTTTTATTCATAATTTTCTTAAATGTAGAGTGTCTCTTAAATGAAAATAGTTATTGATTATGTTTAGAAATTTGTAATATTATTAAATTAATGTGATGATATATTTTTGTTGAATTTTTTTTCAAAATTATATTTTATTAATTTTTTATATTAAATTTTCTTTTTCTTCATTAATTTCATCAAACTAAGTGATTTTTTTAGCTAATAGTTATAATGTAATTTTATTTTTAAAAAATAGGATTGAAATCTTATCTATCCACCTTTTTAACACAACTTTTGAGTTTGTTATTTGTTAATTAAAACTCAAAGAAAAGAATAAAATAAAATAAAAACTGAGATTTTTACTTTTTAGTGTTTTATTGATTCATCTTCTTGAATAATAATATAGATTTAAGTTATTTATGTGAACTTTCACAAATAAAAAATATTGGTAAACAAAAAGTATAAGAATGGATTTTCAAAAATTGGGTTAGTTAATTTAATTTGAAAATTTAAGTTGATTTTTTTGGGGTTATAGATAGTTTATTTGTTGCTAAAACAATAAATAAAATATTTTTAAAAGGCACAGATTAATGAAAAAAAGAATATTTTCAAAAGAAAACTATTTCAATATAATGAATTAATGTATACAAGCAATTGGTAACTATTTCAAAATATTTTTCTAAAAAAAAATCTATTTTATATGATATTTTAAAATAAAAAATATAAGATAATTTTTTAAAAAGAAAACTATTTTATAATATTGGTTAGAAAATATAATGTATAACTTTATAATAAGATTATACCAAAAAAGACTTTTTTTAAAATACACAGATTAATGAAAAAATAGAGTTATTACTTATAAATGAGATAATTATTTCTATTTAATGATATTCATGCAAATAAAATGAGATAGTTATAGTAACTATTTTGATTTAGTTTAAATTATTTATGAAAGCTTTTCGTGTGTTTAACGACGGGGATTATACTAGTTTCAATATAATGAATTAATGTATACAAGCAATTCGATTGAGAAAGAAAGAGGAAAACCCCAGATTTAGAATTTCGAAACAGAACCCAGATAAGAGAGAGAGAGAGAGAGAGAGAGAGAGAGAGAGAGAGAGAGAGAGAGCAAGTGCCCTTGTTCTTTTTCTTCAAATCTGGCCATGGGAGATCTGTTATGTGTTTATGGGTATTGAAACCCAGATCTTGTCTTGTAGGGAATGTTGGCTTCACTTCGGACATAAGATTTCGTAGGAGGGGCTGCAAAAAGAGGGTGGGACTGTGGACAAGGGCAATGTGATGAGGGTGGCTGGGAAGAAATGGTGGTGAGGAGAGTCTGAATGGCGTTGAGACTTGAGAGAGAGGGGAAGGTGAGTGTTTTCTATATTTTGGGTTTGGGGTTTGGGATTTTTACCAATAAGCCCTTATTAGGAGGTGGAATTTATAAAAAAATAACATCACATTTCATATTATCTTAGGATCCATAAGTGAAATCCATTTTACCAATAAACCCCTAGCCCTATCTCTTTTTAAAATAGTTCAATAACCATTTAAATAAATGGCAAAACTGCCCTCATCTTTCTCTCTCTATCCGCAATTGCTTTTCTCTCTCTATCCGCAATCCTCCGCAATCAGCGACTTTCATCGGCGAGTTCCAATGGCGTTGAAGAATTTCTCAAATTCTCTCCCTTTTCCAGCGTAATTCCCCATTCCGGCACACTTTCGTCCCCAAAATCAGGTACCGGTCCAAAACCATAATTGCTTTCGTACATATTTGCCGCAATTTTCTCCATCTGTTTCTCCCGAATTGACAGAGTATTGTTCTTGTGATTTGATCCGTGATTAGATGTGCTTTGATTTCTTTTGAGTTTATAAGTATATGAAACATGGATGTTTTCGCAATTTCCTCTGGTTTGTTTAATTTCTCAAATTCTCTCCCTTTTTCGGATAAATTTGGTTACTGAAAGGTTGAAATGATGAAAAGTGGGTGGAATATTTGAAGATGGGGTCGAAGAATCAATTGGTTCAAATATTTTCTAACAACTCTCGCGTTCTTGTCAATTAGGTCAGCAAAAGCAATTCCTTTTTTTTGTAAATTCTATAAATTGAATTGATGTAGAATTGATTGATCTGTTGTAGGATTGTAAATTATATATTTGAAGATGGGGTCGAAAAATCGATTCTGTTATAGGGTATACCCTATAGGGTATAGGGTACACCCTATAGGGTATAGGGTATACCTTATACCCTATAGGGTATAGGGTATATCCTATAGGGTATAGGGTACACCATATAAGGTATGGGTATACCCTATAGGATATAGGGTATACCCTATAGGATAGGGTACACCGTATAGGGTATACCATATAGGGTATAGGGTATACCCTATAGGATATAGGGTATACCCTATAGGGTATAGGGTACACCCTATAGGGTATGGGTATACCCTATAGGGTATTCCCTATACCCTATACCCTAGAGGGTATAGGGTATACTATACCCTATAGGGTATAGGGTATAGAGTATAGGATATAGGGTATACCCTATAGAATATACCATATAGGGTATAGGGTATAGGGTATACCCGATAGGGTATAGCGTATGCCCTATAGGGTATAGGGTTTACCCTATAGGGTATAGGGTATACCCTATAGGATTTAGGGTATACCCTATAGGGTATAGGGTATATATACCCTATAAGGTATACCCTATAGGGTATAGGGTTTACCCTATAGGGTATAGGGTTTATCCTATAGGGTATAGGGTATACCCTATAGAATTTAGGGTATACCCTATAGGGTATAGGGTATATCCTATAGGATATAGGGTTTACCCTATACCCTATACTTTATATCCTATATTCTATACCCTACACTTTATAGCCTATACCCTATAGTTTTTTTTATTTTTTATGAATATAAATAAATATTTTGGACATTTTTTAGTATTGAAGTTTTTTTCAAAAAGTTATATAAAAAAAGTTAGAAAAAATATAAACAAATGAAAGTATAAGAAATAAATCAGGGACGAATAAAATTCTTTAATTTTTATTTATAAATGTATAGTTTTTTTTATTTTTTATGAATATAAATAAATATTTTGGACATTTTTTAGCATTGAAGTTTTTTTCAAAAAGTTATAT
The DNA here is from genome assembly GCA_022495995.1 of Adenophora triphylla var. japonica. Lineage (NCBI taxonomy): Eukaryota > Viridiplantae > Streptophyta > Magnoliopsida > Asterales > Campanulaceae > Adenophora > Adenophora triphylla. The sequence continues at coordinate 267,280 of JAFEMH010003025.1, read as the reverse complement.
AAAAAAAGTTAGAAAAAATATAAACAAATGAAACTATAAGAAAGAAATCAGGGACGGATAAAATTATTTAATTTTTATTTATAAATGTGTAGTTTTTTTTTGTTTTTTATGAATATAAATAAATATTTTGGATATTTTTTAGCATTGAAGTTTTTTTTCAAAAAGTTATATAAAAAAGTTAGAAAAAAATAAACAAATGAAAGTATAATAAAAAAATCAGGGACAGATAAAATTCTTTAATTTTTATTTATAAATGTATAGTTTTTTATTATTTTTATGAATATAAATAAATATTTTTGGACATTTTTTAGTATTGAAGTTTTTTTCAAAAAGTTATATAAAAAAGTTAGAAAAAAATAAATAGATGAATGTATAATAAATAAATCAGGGACGGATAAAATTCTTTAATTTTTATTTATAAATGCATAGTTTTTTTATTTTTTATGACTATAAATAAATATTTTGAAGATTTTTTAGTATTGAAGTTTTTTTCAAAAAGTTATATAAAATAAGTTAGAAAAAAAGTTATTTAAAAAAAAACACTTTCCGTCGCTCAATCCGTCGCTAATCCATCGGTATTTTTTTTAAAAAAAAATATTTTTTATTATTTAGCGACAGAATATATCCGTCGGTAAATTTGTTTGTAAAATCCGTCGCTAAATCCGTCGGTATTTACAAAAGAAAATATTTTTTTATTTTTTATTATTTAGCGACAGAATATATCCGTCGGTAATTTATTTTTGTAAAATTCGTCGCTAATTTTAAAAAGGAAAAATATTTATTTATTTTTTATTTATATAGCAACAGAAAAAATCCGTCGTTAAAAAATTTGTAATCCGTCGCTAAAATGGGCGGGCTTTTTTGGTGCCATCATTGCGACGGATTAGCGACAGATTCATGTCTGTCGCTAAAATCCGTCGCTAAATCCGTCGGTAGCTGATTTTTTCGTTTTATTTTGCTTCTGTCGTTATTCCGTCGCTATTCCGTCGCTAATAGCGACAAAATTTGATCCGTCGCTAATTTCCGTCGCTAATTGGCAGTTTTCTTGTAGTGATTCTAAATGGTTGTAACACTGGAGATAAAGTGTTTGTTCCAAGAATGTCATTAACGCCATCAGATATACGCTTGTCATTCAAGTTACAAAGACGTCAGTTTTCGTTGATTGTGTCATACGCAATGGCAATTAATAAAATTCAGGGTCAATATATTTCCAATGTTGGCATCTTCTTGAAAAGGCTTGTATTTAGTCATGGACAATTGTACGTTGCGTTGTCGAGGGTCACAAATCGACATGGCTTGAGGATACTAATGTGTGATGAAGATGAAAACGCCACCAATGAAATGACAAATGTCGTCTATAAGAAAATTTTTCAAAATTTGTAATATTATTTAGTATTTGATATACTTATATAAGTAACTCTTTCATTAATGGCATGTTTCTTAATTACATGAAAGTTCATTACAATATGAACTTTTTCGGTTGGGTTCCTATTTATGAAAAAAACGTTTTGTCGTGCATTTTAACGCACGAGTGACATAATACTAGTTAATTGTTAATGGTGTTAGTTTATTTGATGTGTTAACTTGACTGCTTAAACATTATTACTCTAAATGTCCTCCACATCATCATTTCGTTAATCATATTTAACGAAATCCAACTTTGTTGCATTATTTGTAAAAAAATGTCAAAATACGTATCATTATATTTTCACTAGATAGTATATTATATTTGGGGTAATAAAGGGTGTAGTACATTATATATGGTTGACAATTATTCATATATTTTGAGATTAAGTAAGGCAATTGGTGTAGTTTGTTGGGAAGAAGAAGAAGGTATTTATAGATTGGAAATTTATTTAATATTTAAATAAATAAAAACTGAAAATATTAATAATGTATGTGTATCAATATACGGGAACATGTGATCTCAGAAAGTGACTAGCGTCAGGTTACCATTAAATAATAAGAACTGAGTTGCATTATTTATAAAAAATGTCAAAAAAGTACGTATTAATATATTGTAACTAGATAATACATTATATTTGAAATAATAAAAGGTATAGTAAATGAGTTGTTCTTGTGTGAAACTAGTTTTAGGATAAGCTATCCTAAAACCTGTTTTGCGAAAGTGTCTTTTCTAATACAATAAAGTGCCTGTTGCAATATAAACAAAGTGCCTGTTGCAATATGACACTAATAAACACATTTAAATCGATTGTAATGTTAGTGTGTTGCAATATAAACAAAGTGCCTGTTGCAATATGACACTAATAAACACATTTAAATCGATTGTAATGTTAAATAATGCGGTGATATTGTTGAAAAATAGTGTCTGTTGTAGTGTTAAAAAGTGTCTGTTGTAGTATTGAAAAGTGTCTCTTGTAGTATTGAAAAGTGCCTCTTGTAATATTGAAAAGTGTCAAGTGGATTAAAAAACACATGCCTGTTGTAGTGTTAAAATATGCCTCTTGTAGATTCAGAAGTGCCTTCTGCAATATCAAAAAGTGTCAGGTGAGTTTCGATTATTTATTACAAAAGTGTCAGGTGAGATGAAAACACATGCCTGTTGTAATGTTAAAATGTGTCTGTTGTAGTATTGAAAACTGCCTTCTAAAGTGTCAAAAATATATGCATGTTGTAGTGTTAAAATGTGCCTGTTGTTGTGTAGAAAACTGTCTCTTATAAGTTTCAATTATTTACAAAAATGCCACCACACATTTTAAGAAGTTCTATTTATTTACAAAAATGCCACCGCGCCTATTTAAAAACACGTTCTACGCTCAGACGAGCGTAGAACACGTTTTACAAGAGATTTTTACATAGTAAATTGTATAGATTAATAATTATTCCTATAATTTTGAGATTAAATAAGGCAATTTGTGGTGTAGTTTGTTGGGACAAAGAAAAAGAAAGTATTTATAGATTGAAATTTATTAATATTTAAATAAATAAAAATTGAAATTAATAATACTGTATGTGTATCAATATGTGGAAGCGGCCCTTAAAAAGTGACTAGCGGGTCACCATCAGATAATATGAAGGGAGTTGAAATTACAAAGTGAACTTCCCACATGCCATGGAGTTTATGTTTTAATGTTTGGTGTCCAATCATCAATTTAAAGTAGACTTGTTGTCTTCTTATAAAACACTGCGAATAAATTCATGAAGGACAAAAAGTCAAAAACCATGAAAAAGTTTAAACAAATTATCATTGGCAATGATTTTTTTTTTTCAATTGAATTTTCTATTTTATTTTAGAAAAATGTCACATAATACATCAGTTAGTTAGCCTATAAATATAAATAAGCTAATACTCCCTCCTTCCCACCTCACTTGACATTCAAGTGATTGGCACAAAAACTAAGAAAAAAAAATAAAATAAAAAAAATATGTGGTAGAAAATAAAGAGAGAGAATAAGTGGGTAAATAGTAGTATTGGTTGAATAAATTGAGTGGTGAAAAATGAAGAAAGAGAATGAGTGGTGGGGTCCATCTAATATAAAAATATAAAAACTAGGCTATTTTTGGGAGGTGTCAAGTGAGCTGGGACGGCCCAAAATGAAAATAAGTGTCAAGTGAGCTGGGACGGAGGGAGTATGCTACAATTTACCTTTATGAAATTTGTGGGTTTTGAAGCCATAATTTTTCATATGAGAAACCCTTATCAATCAAAACATCGAGTACCACCTGAATAAAGTTCGATTAGTTAATATTGATTTAATTGTTCAGTCAGATCATTTTTTTTTTTTTGAAAAACGATGACAAATATGATAAGTCCACAAGCAATGAAAGAACAATAAACAAGGTGAAAAATTGCACAATAACACACAACACCATAAGAATTGGTTATCCAGTTCCTTCTAATCAATAAAAACGTCTGGGAGCACTAACAAGCCAAGATTATTCTCAATAATCTCACAGATGTTACAATATATTTATGGTCGTCACTTGGCTATATATAGGATACAAAAGATAACACTAATCCTAGGTACAAGAAAGAAATCATAAAAAATAGATCAAAACAGGCTCAACCCGTAACTGCTGCCGCTGAGCACAACCATGCTTTACAAGTTGCACGCACGACCGCATCCTGATTTCTACCATTTTCTTCCTTTTCCTCCTAGCCTTCTCAGGTTGTCTCTACCCCAAAAATCTCCTACCTGAAGATAATGCCAAATTCTGTGACTACCGCCGTCAAACTCCCACCCGAGTCTAACATCCCAACACATACTTCAGTGGCCAAACTGAAACAATTTGTAGTGCCCAGCCTCTTCCTTTAGTTACCCAAGTGAGTTGAAGTTGAGCGAAGCGTTAACGTATCTGCCGGTTCCACAATGCCTTGAGTATTCACCTCGAGTGATCCTCCTTGCACATTCCCGCTCACTTGCCCGTTATTCAACCTTGAACTGAACGATCCTCCATGCTCTACACCATCCTGGTCTTTTCATGTCGTCTTTGCAACCCATCGTGTCACAATTCTCCCAGGTACCCTCCCATGTTGGTGTTGTTGAATCCCCGTTCACTCTGTCGGTCGGCTTAAACGCCCATCAAACTCTTCCCAATATACCGTTTCGTGGAATTTCTCCCACCCCGACGATCATCATGGCCTCGTCGTACTCCACTGAAATGCACCCTTTCTTTCCCCAAGCTGACCATGTTGTATGTGGTGTACAACATCTTCTCCATACCATCCCGAGCTATTAGGTTAGCTCCCTTGGTAGCCCTCAATGATCTACAACCGAAGGCGCCACACAACCTTCTTTATCTAGTTGCCCAATGGAAATTAAGTTCCTCTTCAAATCTGAAATATGTCGCACATCACGATGCCGCAACACAGTCCCATCTGTTGCCTTTACTCGAACGTCACCCTTCCCCACAATTTTGACCGGACTATTATCTCCTAGATAAACAACCCCAAAATCACCGGAGACATACCTCTCCATCCCTTCCGCACTAGTGCATGAGTGAAACGTAGCGCCCGAATCCTAAACCTACGAATCTGTCAAACTGCAATCACTCAGGATTAATGCATCCACGATTTCCTCCGCAACATTCAATCTCCTCTCATCGCCCGACCCCTCTGGACATGTCCTTCTGATATGCCCCCTGTTCCCATAGTTGTGGCACTTAATCGTATTTGATTTTCCAGTCACCCTACTCTTTTTCCCGACCTCTAGTACAAACCCCGATGTTTACCCTTTGCTTTTCCTACGAATTTCTTCGCCCAGAATCACATCCACAACATCACTAAATTTCAACTTTACCTTCCCTGTTGATACATTAACTGCTATTGCAGTTATATCCCAATTGTCCGGTAAAGATGATAACAATATTAATGCTTTCACTTCATCATTAAAAGTAGCACTTACCGAAGATAACTGGGTCATGATAGATTTGAATTCACTCATGTGTTTCATTGTCGATATGCCCTTCGTCATTCTTAAATTCAGCAATCTCCTCATCAGATAAGCCTTGTTTGCTGCCGATGGCATCTAATACATGTTCGCCAGCATCTCCAACATTTCTAATGTCGCCTTGTCTTCAAGCACGTTCTTGGATACGTCATTGGTCAACGTATGCATTACTAGACCCAATGCCTTCCTATCTATGATCGCCCACTTCTTGGCATCAATCTCTGCAGTATTCTTTTCCAAGATCAGATACAACTCCTTGTTCCACAACACGTCCTCGATCCGTGTCTGCCAGAATTGTAATCTGTTCCGTCAAACTTTTCGATAAACACCTTATTGCTATCCTCCAAAGCCCCCACAAAATCTTTCATGCCCATGACAACGAAACCCTAGCTTTGGATCAAGAACCAAAAGCTCTGATATCAGTTGTTGGAAAACGATGACAAATATGATAGGACCACAAGCAATGGAAGAACAATAAAGAAGGAGAAAAATTGCACAAGAACACATAACACCACAAGAATTGGTTACGCAGTTCCTTCTAATTAAAAAGTACGTCTGGGGCACTAACAAAGCATGATTATTCTCAATAATCTCACAATATGTTTATTCCCATCACTTAGCTATATATAGGATAAAATAGATATCCCTAATCATAGGTATAAAAAAGAAATCATAAAAATAGGTCAAAACATGCCCTACCTTTAATTGTTGCAGCCGAGCATGTCTGTGCTTACAAGTTGCACGACCGTGCCAAAAAGTTGCTCAACTGACACGATCGTGTCACATATGTTGTACGACCGTGTCCTGTTTCCCGCCCCTTTCTTCCTTTTCTTCCTAATTTTTCCAGGTTGTCTCTACCCCTACAATTTTAAATCACAATTAAAATACAATTCAGATCACAATTTCGTTATAATTTTAACACAATACATAACAATGACGAAATTATTTTTACTTTTAAATTCAGGTCACATTTCATTATCAATCTTATCACATGTTTGAAGACAATACAGAACAATGATGTGACTATTTTTGCTTTTAGACCAAAAAATGATGTTGAGTATGTGTAGGTGTTTAAGGTACTTGCATATCAAGTAAAGCAACCTTACCTACTAGAAACAAGTGAATGGCCGAATGCTACGAGGTATATTGATGGGTGAAAGACGCTAGGTTTTATAGGCGATGTATCAATACAATAAATATCTATGTTAGATGTAATATTCAAAGAAATTTATATTCACATATTATTCTTTTCCATCGCTCTTATAATCAAATATATAAACTAAAATTACTCTAATATTTTAGGATCTAAGGGCATGTTTTCATATTTTTTTCACTTTTTCTTAATAATATTAATAAAATCTCATATTTTATTAAACAATTCGCCTTTATACATAAATGTATAATACTAGAATTATTCTTATATTTTAAGTTATAAAAATATTTTTTAGGATTTATAATAGTGGTTTGTATTCAAAACTAAACAAAAACATGAAATTGAAGGTGCAAAGTAGAAAATTATGACGATTTTCATGAAAACAAAGGAGAGGAAAACTAGTCTGAATTGAACAAAGTCATTGTCGAACATTTGGCCCGTGGTTTGGGAAGTTGATCGAGAGAGTAGGTAAGAGCAACCGATAAGTCGTAATATGGAAGCATGGTGAAGGATTTTGGGTTTTTATAGTATTTTGATATGAACATTTATTTGAGTGTGGGGTTTTGGATCTCGTCTAAGCTTTTATGGAGAAATGTTTGGGTTGAGTGGGCCTCGTGGAATTACTATATCGATTCACTAGATATAGCTAAATATAGGTTTTTATGTTCCCCGCCCAATGCCAAAATAAAGATTTTGTTTTGAATGAAATGTGAGATGTAATTTTAGTTTAATTTAATTATTTTAGTAAAAATTTAATAAAAAAAATACCGATAATAGTAAGGGCAATTTGCAATTTGGTTGGCTATGTTTGTATGACCTTTACAATTTGATTCTCAACATTGAAAATTTGCTAATTCGATTCCCAAGTTTGCATTTTGTTCAAAATTGATGTAAAAACTAACTTTATATTAGTTTTTGTACAGAAAAGGTGTCAAGTGACATACGAATGATTTTTTAGGGACAAATTTGTCATTTAGACCACCATCAACCTCAGTCAACCTAGTCCTCCGGTACAACCACCACTCTAACACCATGGCCATCGCCACACCATAAAAATTCAACTATAACCCAGAAATTTTAGAATAAAAAATTGACAGAGCGTCACCCTCACAATGAACCCCTCACATTCTCTTTGTTGTAACCCACAAATTTGGGGTAGGTGTGTCAAGTTAAGGCTCGAATTTGTGAGAAGATTGGTTAGAGTTATATGGGAAGAAGAGAGGAGTCGGAAATGGAGGCGAATATGAACATGTGGGATGGATGGAGAGGTCAAACGACGGCGAAGGAGAGGAAAATAAAGAACACCCAAAAAAAAAAAAAAAAAATCAAGAAAATTGAAGCAAATGTTTCCCTACATAGATTCCATCGGGGCATCTCCAACCCAATAGTGTAATTTAAAAGAGTTTTTGCTTCTTTTTCTTCAAATTTTGGTTCAAATTTTCTTTTTCCTCTCCAACTTATACCATCAATTTTGACTTCAAAAATAATATTCTTATCATCTTTCCTTTACACCTTTATCATCATCTATTTTTCTAATTTCACAAACATTACACAAAGTTTGATCTTTTACATATTGAACCCCCTTTTTTGTTTTTGATTATAAAATATCAAATAATGTATTTATAATCCAAAATACTATTAAAATAGATTTTATTATTAAATAAAATATACAAAATAAAATGACATTGATACATTGACATAAAAGAAAAACATTGACACAAAGGAAAATTGCAATATAAAAATGTATATCTTAACTTTTTTGTATAAATGTATTTTGTATAAATTTTAATATACTCTCCGTCTTAACTTTTTTATTTTGGTTTGTCTAAAATATTATCTCAATACAAACATAAACAATATTTAAGATTAATTTAAATAATAAAAATGTTTTTTTCATAATAAATAAGATAAAACTTTAAGAAACTAGAAAGACTAAATTGTAAATTGAAATATTACTTCAAAATTGAAGGAAGATGAATATTGTTGCTTCAAATTTGAAGAAACACTATTCATTTGCTTCATTTTTTAAGTAAGAAATGAAGTAGATTAAAATGAGGAATGGTAGGGTATTTGAAGAAATGAAGAAGGAATTAAATTAGGTTGGAGATGGTCTCAACCCCAAGCACATTCAAGATGGAAAAATCTCCCCACGTTCTCCACAAATTACTCCCGAGGCATTCATCTCTATTTTATACTCCCTCCGTCCCATTCGAATTTGGACAAATTTCCTTTTTGGGCGTCCCATCCGAATTTGGACAGCCCAAAATGGAAACCTTAAATCACTATTCTCTCCACTCATTCTCTCTCCTACATTATTTTAATACTCACAACACCATTATAATTTACTATTCCCTCCACTCATTCTCTCTCCTATTTTTAAATTACACTCACAACATTTACCTTTTCCTTAATTTCCGTGTAAAGTAACTTTGTCCAAATTCGGGTGGGACGGAGGGAGTATTGAGTAATTTTTAGGAAAAACATGTTTTTTCTTCATAAGTTATAAAAAGCCCACTTTTATTCTTAAAAATATCGAGTTTAGACCTTAAAATATTGAGTTTAGGCCTTAAAATACCTAGAAAATAAAATAGTGAGTTTAGACGTTAAAACAGCGAGTTTAAGCTAGAAAATAAAATAGCGAGTTTAAGCCTTAAAACAGTGAGTTTAAGCTTTAAAACATCAAGTCGATATATTTAAAAACTGAATTTTTTAATAACTTATAGAGAAACAGATTTCCCCCAAAATTTTTTATTTTATATTTTAACCCCTCATTAATGTTATTCAATTTTCTTCCCTATTTGCCTTAAATCTCTTCCGCATCCAAGAAATAGGGAGATGATTGAAATGAGTTAGGTTTAGTTAATGGTTTATTAATAAATTATTGTCTATTTTATATTTTAACATCTCATTAATGTTATTCAATTCTTTTTTCATTAATTTAAAAGTTATAAACAACGTCGTTTTGAGGGTAAAGAACAATTAATTTTGTTTTTCTTATGAAATGACTGAAATGCCCCTTAAAAAGTCACGTAAATGGCACATAACTTTGATTTCGTTAAAAAACTAACAATTTGTTAGTTTTTACACCAATTTGTAACAAAATGACAAACTTAGGGTTGACAAATTTTCAATTTTGGAAACCAAAGTGCAAAGGTTATATAAGCATAGATAACCAAATTGCAAATTGCCCTAATATATATAATGGTGTATCATTATTTGGAATGAAGGGAATAAAAAGTTAAAAACAGAAAATAAAAATTACAAATGTGAACTGGGCCTTAAATTTTGGACCATTTAAAAAAAAAAAAAAGCAGAAGTGGTAGATAGCCCGGCCCTTATAAAAACAGCCCAATCCAAACTCAATGCAATAAACCGGCCCATCTCCGTTTCCTTTTCGTTTTCGTTTTCGGGCGTACAACTCCGGTCACTTAAAATTCGACCTTCACTTCACAATTTCAACCCTCTCCGGTGGAAGACACGAAAACATGGACAGAGAGTGGGGTTCGAAGCCGGGGAGCGGAGGAGCAGCCTCCGCCCAAAATGAAGCCATCGACCGCCGTGAACGGTTGCGCCGACTCGCCCTCGAAACCATTGATCTCGCCAAAGATCCCTACTTCATGCGCAACCACCTCGGCAGGTTCCTCTCTTTCTCTTCTACTCCCAGTTAATTTTGTCCCTCTTTGACCACAACTTTATGGAAATCTTGTTATCTTTATATTCAATTCTAAAAATTGTTATCTATTCACCATTACTAATACTATTAGTTATAATTTTAAGAATTGCATAGATGTAATTAGGTTTTTATAAAATTACATTAGTAATACTATCAATAATAATTTTTAGAATTGCATAAGAATAATTAGGTTTTCATAAAATTACAGTCAAGTTTGATTGATTTGATGACCGTGAAAGTATTTCCAGGACGGAGGGAGTATTTCCCTTTATACTTTAGATTGGAGCTAATATTTTGATTGATAATTTGAATTTGATTTTTTTTTTTTTTTTTTTTGTGAAGTTATGAATGCAAGTTGTGTTTGACACTACACAATAACGAGGGGAATTATTTGGCGCATACACAGGGTAAGCGCCACCAGACTAATTTGGCTAAGCGTGCCGCTCGAGAAGCTAAGGATGCTCCTGCTCAGCCTCAGCCTCACAAGCGTAAAGTCAATCTCCGTCGTACAGGTTAGAATTTCACTTACCAATTTATAGCAACTGTTGTTATCCATTGTAGATACTTATCTGTCACTGTAATTTCACCCTAGTTTGATTGAATTTCGATATTGTATTTGAAATTGTATCTACTTGTATCTACTTGATCATCGAAATTTCAATTGTGCTGACTTGGAACTTGACATGAGTTATGTTAAAATAGGCATGCTGTGAAGTGAACACATGAAACTAGGGTTTCTGAAATTATTGGGGGATTTTTCTCCATGGGAAGCGAACTAATTTACCTAATGCAGTAAAAGTGCTGGCTATTTGATTAAATCTTGACATGTTTAGAAAAGATGGTGTTGAAATAAATAGTGGCCATTGAAGTGTTTATATTCATCTAAATGTATTATTATGTCATTTATATATTATACAATGTAGAACAGTGTCATTGTGTGTTGCAGTTTGAAGATCTCCTCTGTCTAACACCTGTCGAGACTTGGAATTTTTGAATTTGTAAGAAGCAAGTAAATATAGGTTAAATATCTTCTAATCTGGTTAAGTTGGCTTTCAAGGCCAAACTATAAAAACTCTTATTTTCCAGGGGGGGGGGAGGTTTGAGTTTTGTTGTTTATGATATGATTGAATAATTGGCACATGAATCCAATTCAAAGGATAAATGAATCCAGTTTTGCCATTCTATTTTACTATTTTCTTTTTTCTGTTTATTCTAAAATATAATGGATATCTCTACTTAAATTCTTGGCGTATATATGATTTCTTGTGACACGTGATCTAAAGAAATTCTGCTTTACTTGCAGTGAAAATTGGTAGGCCTGGTTACCGGGTGACTAAGCAGTTTGATCCGGAGACAAAGCAAAGGTCTCTTCTTTTCCAGGTATGAATTGTTTCTCTGAAAAGTATGTGCTAATATTGTAAATCTTAACAACTTATAGAGTGCACTAAAAACTTCAGTTAAAAGGAGATAAAAGTTTGTTTGAAGAAGTAAATTGAGTTTGTATGCGACTCTTTTGTTCATTACTGAATAAAATGTGTGGCAACTTATTTTTCTGTGATGGTTAAACTACTTATTTTCTTGCACACTTTTTGACATAAAGATTACTGAAATAATATCAAACATTGAAATGATGAGAGACAAAATGTAATAAAATTTACGGGTGAGCCTCAGTAGAATGGTGAGCTATCTCTATCCTGTGATTCAACCTGGGTAATATAGACCTTCCATGTGCATCGTGAGCCTAGTTGGTAGTTATTTAACAAATGAATAAGTTACAGTCAAACTTCGTGCTTATGAAATTTTTAATTTTAAAGAAGCTTCTTTATATGACCATTGGTTACATTGCTAATTAGCGTACAAGTCACATTTTGCCCCCATTGGCTGGAAGGTTAAGGACTACCTCACAGGGAGTATGTGAAGCGTATGTGTGTGCTTAACGTGTCACTGGTAGTGGTCATGTGACAGATTGGGTGTGCAAAGCCCTTACTGGCTTGTTAGTTTTGGAAATCTGTCATTCTTTAATCAACATCGGCTAAATAGATTTTTAGTTATATAGCATCTATATGCCAACATGAGAAAAGAACAAGTACAAAATAAATATGCATATACATGCTGTACAGAATAACGGATCTCAAAGTTATAAATGGACAGACATAGGGGTGTAAGTGGTTCGGTTTAAACCGCGGTTCGGAACCGAACCAAACCACACCACGCGGTTTAGTTCGGTTTTTAAGCAATAGTAGTTTGGTTCGGTTCCAAAAATTGTCAAACCGTGAGGTTCAGTTTGGTTTACGGTTTGGACCCCAAACCACTGTTCGAGACCGCGAGACCGAACCACCAAATCGAATCGATTAACCAAACCACCAAACCGTTCAATAATAACCAAAGATATGCATATCTTTCATCTCCACCTCACATTTAGATTTGAAAACTCCTAATTCTATTCATGGATTTTAGCCTATAATCCATTTTTCTTTCAGTTAATCTTCTTGTAATAATGCTAATTCACTCTTTAGCACATACCATTACAAGTACTCAAATGGCATGTTGTTATCATAAACATTGAAGCACAATTTTAAGTTGTGTTTAAATACTGAATCTCTTCGGTATGTTATGTCTAGAAAATTCCAACAAACATGACAATGAATTATATTCTGAAACCATCTTCTAATTAATGGTTTAAGCATTGTTCTATTTCATGGTTTGAATTGTGGTTTAAACCGCGTTTCAAACCATAAAATCAAACCGCGATTCGAACCAAACCACCAAACCAAACCACCAAACCATGGCCGTTTGGTTCGGTTTGAATTTTTTCATGGTTCGGTTTAGTTTGAGATTTTTTCAAATTGATGAATAGTTGTTCAGTCCCTAAATTGGCCCAAACCGAACCAAACCGAACCATTTACACCCCTAGACAGACATACAATTACAGTTTGAGGGGTGCCCTTAAAGAAACTATGACATAGGAAGAGCACTTCTGAGGGTTTGGGTTTGGGTTGTAATTTGTTGGGAAAATTTGTACTGATGCTTGTCTCATTTTTCCAAGAACGCCTTCAATAGTTGAAATTAAATTCACATATGATTGCTTTGAACATCAAGCAAATAAAATCTGAATCTGTGTGATTTGAGTCTTTATTTAATGGGTGGTATGGGCTTTAATTGCAGATTGAATATCCTGAAATTGAAGACCTTACCAAGCCAAGGCACCGATTCATGTCATCGTTTGAGCAGGTATCCCATGTTTTTGTCTTCTCAAATTTCATTGGCTTCTGATTAGAGCTAAATCTTCTTATGCTTTGGTCTTCTATTATTTCACATAGCTCCCCAAGCTTTAAGAACGTCTTTAAGATGGGGTGTATCAACACTTATCCACCACATGTTCAACACCTATTTACGTAACTTAAATAGTGGGTGCTTATATATATTTATGCTATCGTGAGGTCTTGGGCACTACACCGTGTTTGCTCTACGTAGCGTGGAAGACATCTTATAGTTTTCACATTAACATTGGAATTGAGTATCCTTTATCTACTTAACTTTAAGGCATCCCCTTTGTCCCTGAATCACTGTTATTCTTCCCAGCTCCACCATGTATTCCCCATTTTTATTTGAGCTGCATACCTGGACTGTTCTTCGAAAAGTACACTCCCAAGGATCACAGAACAAACTACGAAGGAATAGTTATGTGTTCAATTAGGAAGAATGGAGATTTGTTAAAGAGTTGGTGGAGCTTCAAATGCTGGCACTTGGCAGGCGTCTGGATATGATTGTGAGGCTTTAGGTGCTCACTCAAAGCTGCAAATTCAATTTTTTTTTGGCTCTCTGTTTATGGATAAGGAGTAGTAATGGCTTGTGTTGAAAACACAAAAAAAAAAAAAAAAGAGAGAATGAGCAGTTTGAATTTTGATGCATTTTAGGGATACAGATGAAATTTATATGTTTTCCTTGAGATCTTTGACTGCATTTTAGGGATTCAGATGAGATTTATATGTTTCCTTGAGATCTTCGACTCCAATATGTATTCGCTTCTGGATAGAGGGACTATAATCCGTATTGCTATAGGATATCTTCTTTCTATATTGGGAATCATAATATATTCTGCCTTTATTTCTTGCATCAGAGTGTTCTTCAATGTATGTCTGGGATTCATGTTTCGACTTATCTGCATTAGATGATTTTTCACTCCACGTTTTCACAGATTTAATCTGCTCATTTTGTAGTTATGAATAAATTATCAAATCCGAACCTTTCATTATTTTAAATTTAACTGCAGAGGGTCCAAACGTTTGATAAGAGATATCAGTATCTTCTGTTTGCAGCTGAACCATATGAGACTATTAGCTTCAAGGTAATAGAATATCGCTATGTTATCACTAATTGCAATTACTTATCTGTTTCATGATCATATTAATTAGTTCGGAGTCTGCACTTTTTCCAGGTTCCAAGTACAGAAATTGACAAATCGACTCCCAAGTTCTTCTCCCATTGGGATCCAGACTCAAAAATGTTCACGGTAAGTCTGCATAAACTTCTCCTCTGCAATTAGCTTGTACATACAATTGCGGTCTTTGCATAGACATTTGCCATGTTTGTCCCTGAAAATAATCCTTTTAGACAACATTTAATTTATGCCCTTTTTTTTTTTAGTAGATGAGGTTAAAGTTATCATAGAAGCTGTAAGCTTAATTTTGGAAAGAGATTCTACACGTGGGATAAAACAATACTCCCTTCGGTAGTTCGGTCCAAAATATATGTCGTTTTAGGGGTTTTCACCAAATTTAAGAAATGCAATTATTACTACAAGTTTATAAAGGAAGTACTAACTTGAAAAGTACAATTAATAAAGTGGAACAAGTTATAATATAGGGATAAAATTGTGATAAAAGGATTTTTAACCCAAAAAAGATAAGTATTTTGGACCAATTGTTAGGTCCTAAAATGATACCGGAGGGGGTACAGAAATGAAAGGAGCATCTTTTACTTGCGCTAAAAAGAAAATAAAAGTAAATTGTTTGCTTCTTGAGAATGCTATCTGACAATTCTGTGTGATAAATTAATGTACAGTTGCAATTATACTTTAAAACCAAGCCACCAGAGCCAAAGCCCGCTCCTGCTGCTAACGGAACATCAGCACCCGGCGTCCCACCTCCAAGGCCTTTGGCCCCACCACCGCAAGCTCCACCACCACCTCCTCCTTCACAAGGAGCTCCAAATGGAAATCCTCCTAGAGGTCCTCCACCACCGGCACCCGGATCTTTGCCGCCACCACCTCCTCCAATGGGCAATGGACCTAGGCCAATGCCGCCAGGTGGAAACCTACCTGCCCCACCACCTCCCCCAGTAGGCGGTGGTTCTATGGCAAATTTTACCCCTGGAGCTCAGATGGGAAGGCCGATGCCGCCACCACCTCCACCACAAGGATTTCCAGGGCAACATATGGCGGGTCAAGGGGGTCATCCACCACCACCTCCTCCTAATATGTGATTTAACTTTTTTTCTTTTTTTTTTTGGGCTCATGTAATCTACAGAAACCTGATGTATAATGTTGCTGAAGCTTCCAAAAATATTGGAAACAATATTTTTGAATTTTGTGGTTGTACTTGTTTGGTGAATTGACCTAATTTATATTTTCCTCAACTACTAGCAAGAAAACAGTTTCCACTATGGTTTAGCTGAGTCTCATATTTGTCTCATTTTTGCTATTGGTACAAAAAAACTATGAACTTTCAAAACATAGATCCACAAATACCGATAAAAATGATTTCCGTTTGGAGAAAAAGTTTCATTTTTACATGAGAATTTACTGAGTTTATGACACAGAATTCATCGAAATAAAAAGAAACTCACTTGAAAGGTACAAAATACATTAAAGATCACTTGGCATACACAATAAAGTTGGAGAATTCAGCATAGCCTCGGTCATATACTTTACGAATCTTCACCGAGTTAACTCGCCAAAAGAATCTGAACCTGGTTGCTCTTAAATAATGCCGCTAAGATAAAACTGGTGTTTCTAACTCTCAACTTGTGGAGGGAAATGCCTTTTGAATGAACTCTAAGAACCGCTGCGAGTAGAATGCGGGGTCCACAGCAGAGATGGAGAGGGAATCAAATTGCATGGATTTATAAGCGTGTTCAATCTTCTTATGTATGTTGTACTCTTGTAATATGTCGATAATACCAAGGTACAATACAACATCGTATACCTCGTGAAACATCTGTGTTTCCCCTTTGACTTTAGTAAGCTCTGCTCTTGCTGGCATGTTGACTCCAAGCTGTATCTGGAGTCTATTCAGGAAAACGAAAAGAAATTGTTAGTGTAGACAGAGAGCAATGAAGTACTCCATCCCTCCCGTTATCCCATAATAAATATCGCACTTTCCTTTTTATTCGTCCCAAAATAAATATTGCGTTTCTAAATAAGGAAATAGTGTTAGTGCAATTTTACATGGTACATCTGATGTACAAACAAATACTCCCTCTGTCCCAATAAGTGCTTCACCCTTTTGGGTGGGCACGCAAATTATGGAAATGAGAGGGAAAAAAAAATGTTGTGAGTGTAATTTGAAAATAGGAGAGAGAATTAGTGGAGGGAATAGTAAATTATAATGGTGTTGTGAGTATTAAAATAATGTAGGAGAGAGAATGAGTGGAGAAAATAGTAAAGATTCTTTGCCAAAAAAGGAAAGGTGAAACTTCTAACGGGACGCCCTTTTGGGTAATTAGTGAAGCTTTTATTGGGACGGAGGGAGTAGAGTACATTCTTTAATAATGTTGAGAAGTCAAATACATTTATTTTGGGACGAGAGAGTTTTAAGAGTCTCAAAAAAGCATCTTAAGTTAAGCCGAAGAAAAATTTCAATTTTTTTTCTTTTACTTCTATTTTTTTTTAATAAATATTTATTCCCACCTATTTCTTCTTAGCTTTCAATTTTATTTTATTTTAACTTTTTAAATATTTTTCCCACCTCTTTTCTTTGAAGAATCCATATGATATAACTGTAGTCCCTTAATTTCTGGATAGTCATGTTGTCAATATAAATTCTTAAATTGGATTTCATTAACATAAACAATGTTATATAGGAATCTTGGATAAATAAAAAGATCATACCTTGCTGTACCAGGAAGGAGGAGATCCACTTCCTCATCACCAGTAGCTGATGATGTTCTCAACCGGCTACCTCTGCTATGAGGTCCCACAACAACACTATCATCTTCAGATCCACGTGGGACTAAAACAAGCCCTTGAGGAGAGATCTCGTCCTCCATAGATTCTGTGAAGGAATCATAAACAAAAGAAATTAACAACCCCAGACAACCATATTAACACATTGTTAACAGAATTTGTGCAGGTCAACAACAATATACAAATCATGATCATGCCAAAGTGAAAATACTAGATTGTAAGCATTTTTTGTTTCCGGGAGGATTCTAAGGAACTGGCATGATGGGTTTCTAGTTATATAGCATAGACGAAACGGGAAGTGCGTCTTCCCCTTTTCTATCTGGCCCATAATATTTAAAGCTCACTAGATAATTAATGATTGCAACTTCTCAGATTGGCCAAAACAAAGTGAATTTCTGAACTCTATGAATATACTATCACCATTGCCATAATCTTATACCTCACCTGTCCCACCTAAATTTACAGTTTTTGCCAATTTGGTTGTCCCAACTAAAATTATACTTTCCCTAAATGAATTTTTTTTTTAATACTTCTTTATCTGTAGGGACTCACTTGCATACTCACAACAACTATCCATTTACTGTTCCCTGCCCCACATTCTCTTGCTTTACTATTTATACTCACAATACTTGCACCACTTACACTTTTTCTTAATCCCCGTACCCAACACACAAGTGTAAGTATAGCTGGACGAAGGGAGTACACTATACCTAGTACTTAATACTCCCTCCGTCCCCCGTGAGTGGAGACCAAAAAATTGGGCACAAGAATTAAGGAAAAGTATGAGAGAGAATTAGTGGGAAGAGGTGTTTGTGAGTATGAAAAATATAATAGGAGAGAGAATGAGTGGGAAGAATAGTAAGCTGATTGGTGTTGTGAGTATAAAAGTAAAATAGGAGAGAGAAAGAGTGGGAGGAATAGTGTAAAAACTTTGCTATTTTGGGCAGTATCCATTCAAGTGGGACGGACGAAAAAGGAAATAAGTCTCCACTCCATGGGACGGAGGGAGTATAACTTACTAGAACAGTGAATTTCAGAACTCTGGGAATTTCAAGCTTATTTGGCATCCCCTGAATATCTCTATTACAAAGGTAAAACAGGTTGATAGAGATCTACATAATACTCCTTACGTCCCATAAAGATGTTTCCATTTGCCATTTTTGTTTATCCCAAAAAGATAGTATCAATATTAAAGTTCCAAAATTGCCAACTAAGGAAGAAGAGGGAGAGAAGAAGAGAGGATGAGAGCCGGGGAGGGGGGGTAATGGAGTAATAATTAAACCTCATTAAGGTTAGTGATGAAAATGAAGTAAGTTGTTAAAATGTTTGAATAGTCAAATATGACTATCATTATGGACAGAGGGAGGATTACTAACCCCCCATAGAGAGGTAAAACCATTTTAACTATTTCAGAGTCACTTTCTCCAGTTGTTTTCCAAATACCGTTCCTCCTCCGACTTTAGTATTTTGCAACTGAACAAACTGCAAATGAGTATCACTAAATGATGTTTAACATAGTTTAGGCAGCTTCTGACACACCAGTGGGTGGAGAAAGGGGGGGGGGGTGGAGAGAGCATGCTGCCTAATAACTCACCTTCCTCTGGAACAATTCCCAGCCCATCTGCAGTTACACGTTGACTGAGAGACATGAGAGAACGCAGATGTTGGGGGGCTCGATAATGAACCCCTAGCAGAACGCTGTAATCCATAATGTTCTGTGCTTCCAAAAAATTACTATCAATTTCTATCTGCCTGCAATAAGATCGATGAAAAAAGCATTAAAACCATAAGCAGCAAGAAATTGTATAAGCAAGATAATCATCACAAATTGCAAAGCACTATTGCTTTAAGACAATAATAATTCCATTTTGTTCAGACCAGTGATAAAGTTTCTTTTGTCTTTTATAAATATTATTCCCTCCTATCAAGAGCAAATTTGAAATTTTTGTTGGACATTCATTTTGGGACGGAGGGGGTACACAACTTTCTCCACGTTACTGGCTCCATCTTAATTGATATCACTAATTGGAGCCTATTCATTTTCTCATCTTCGTGCATTCTCTCCATGAAAATAGTATTCAAAATTTTGAGAGCAGAGATATAGCCTAACCAGGTTATGTAATAAAAATAAAATATTGGTACTGTTATAGCAAGAAAATTATAATCCAACCAAACCAGATTATGAAATGACCCCAAGTAATTGGGAAAAAGGCTGAGTTAACTAACATGGATATTTTTGTCTGATAAGTACTACAATTGCTACCTACCTCTTATAGCCAAACAAGGCCAAAGAGCATGACAACATTTTTCGAGACAGATCTTTTTTTTTTTTTACAAGTTGAATATTGCATCACTGGTTTTGATGTGTGAGTGTATTTTAATGTATGGAAAAGATGAGATTCCTTAAAAGATTAGATATAACCCTTGCAAATGAGGATTAGTTAGAGATCATATCCAATCCCAATTCGCACCGCAGTTTGAAGAGTGGGTTTGTTTGGTACTTTAATTTTGAAATCATCCCACTTTACCCTGCATGCACATGCACTTGAGCATGAGGTAAAGTGGAACGATTTGGAAAGCGTCGGAGGGTAAAGTTGGACGATTTCAAAATTAAAGTAACAAACAAACTAACTTTCAAACTAGGGTAAAAAGTGGGATTGGGTGGATACTTTTGGGGGGATAAACGTTATTTGGCCTAAATGATATATTTGGGGATTCAGAATTTACTCATGGTGATGGACAACAAACATTAAATCTAAATGCAAGTATGGATAACATATAAATGATAACTAGAAAATGCACTACTTACTTTAACAGTGCCGCACGCCAAGTAGGTTCCATATAAAAGCAATAGTTTAGGTCAAGATCTTTAAGTATTGTGTTTTCATCAATTTCAACTTTGTCTGCAGAACGCCCCAAGGAGGAACCCTTCAAATCAAATCTTCTGTGAATTCGTAACTCTGTGCAGAACATGTTCCCCATCACCACAAACCGGAACTGAAAAAAAAAACAGAAATAACAATAAACATTACTATAAAATCTATATTAAAATTTCTTCCTTTCCGCTTGCTTGAAAATGCAGCCAACCATATAACCTATTGTTTACTACCTCAAGAGCAAATTTGAAATTTTTATGGACATTTATTTTGGGACGGAGGGAGTACATGAAAACAGCTCTTCCACAATTACCTTTTGGCCACTTGATGATCTTATCCTATGGAGGCCGAAAAATTTAGTAATGAGTGTGTTTTCGCATGTGCGCACATGATGATGGTAATCTGGAAGCATCCGCAGAAGGACCTACAGATTACAATACTCACTAAAAGTTTAGCCACATCTTGTACAAAGAGGAAAAGGTGCAATCATTAAAAGAGTGTCGTATTTCACAGCAGAATAGTGACTAATAAACATACGAACGTAAACAATGGTTATGCAATTAATGCTGACTTACTACAGTATATTTCATAAGATCAACCAGTAGTCAGAGAGTATGAGATAAGGAAAACATAACGCATATCTTAAACTAACCCTAATTCCAAACATCTTCCCAAATAACAGTAGAACAAGGCCTTAAAAGACCCATACCAAACCAGTTCCGAATCATAAGCGTCTTATTTGGTGAGAAAATATGGTGAGGAAAAGACAAAAGAAAGGAAAGGAAAAAGGAACGCTAATCAATCACTAAGCATCAATCTAACTCCTCCATGTCATATTAAGCGAAGGGATATCAATTAGAACTTCGGTTTTATACACTTCTACCTTAAACAAAACTGTCAATCTGTGGATGAAAAAATGACTCGCATATCCTCTAGTCTAAAGGAACCAAAAACACATCAGGAGCACTGTATTTTTTTTTCTCCTCATTCGTGTGTTTACTATATATATTCCTCTATTTGCTTCTAGGGAGAGGATGTACAGCTAATAGAGTCACAAATTTCCCGCTCATACTCAATGGTCATAAACAGGACCAATTTCCTGCAACTTCAAGCTACAGTCAAGTCTTACTGATAGCTAAGACTTATGATGCTTGCTTTCATTGTTGTTGCACCGAAACCATTCTCATCTTACTTACAGAACCCTCAGCTCCTGCCAGATTTATTTATGTTCAAATGGATGCTAGAATGTTACAGTTATCAAACTGTCTAAAATAAGTCTTCTCCTATATCTGGGCTTCAGAAATGGTTGTTTAAGGATATTACTTCAACCATAACCTATGATGCTCGGACTTGGGTACAAGTGTCCGACACGGGTACGGATCCGAGCGTCGGATACTTCAAATCTCAAAATTACGGACTTGGGAACACGGATTAGAAGGGTCCAAATTCTGAATATGGACTCGGCATATATAAACACATATGATGTATAAAAAATAATCCAATTACTAAAATGTAAATTTATTATGGGGCGATAAGTAATACAACAATTACCATGTGTCTAATACATTTAAAATGAGTACCCAATTTAAAATACAATAACAACAAAAAAAGTCAATTTTTTTAAAATGTGCACCATCAAACTTGTGGATAGCAGCTGTATCCAATCCCAACCACTCATGAAACCCTTTAACTTCAATTTCAGACCTCAATTTCTCTGTATCTATCTTTAGATCGAGGAGACCTCATTTCTCTCTATCTATCTTTAGATCTTCAAACGTCGACCATCATAGATCGATGACCCTAACAACCTTTACCGATCGACGATGGCGACCTCAACAATCGAGCCAATTTCTGAGGTAAGTGCCGAGTCCGCTTTCTCCTAGCCACGTCCGACACATATCCCGTGTCCGTATCCGTGTCGTGTCGACACGGGTACGGTGCCCTAAAATGGCGAGTCCGAGCATCACAAACCATAACACTGATCAAATAACTACTCTCGCCATCCCAAAATGATCTTCCCACTTTTTTAGCCGTTATTACGAACGAACTTTGAACAATAATTTTAAATTGATTTAATTATCCTAACGAAAATCTAAGATTTGTTATTGATAGTATTGTTCAATAACATGTTTTAGATTTTCATGTATATAATTAAATCAACCTATAATTATTGCTCAAAGTTACATAGTAGTAAAGGCAAAAAAAGTGGGAAGATCATTTTGGGACGGAGGGAGTATATCATCTATTTAATAGACTGTACTAAAAGCTGATAATAAACTACGTGTCCATGGATTTCATTTTTATCTCACCTAGAGAGTCTTCTGATTTCGGGTCACTCACAATTATTACCTGCCAGCAGCCTTATATTTTTTATAGCAGGTCTATCTGAAAGCTTTTTAGATAGCCAGACATGTACTGTTAGAGTACCTCTTGAGTTTCCCTTTCCATTTCATTTTATGTTACCAGAACTAACTCAATTCCCATAGTTATCGATAACCCTATTGGCTCTAGTATCAAGCTTACAACTTATAATGTAGGGTCATGATGGGGAAATAATGATTTTCAATGTGCACATATTTGACAAAGAGGCCTTCTTATGCTAACAAAACCAGAAAATGAGATACAAAGAAAGTGTTTTACCGATAAGCACAAAAAAGAAAATAAAAAAATCAACCACATCTCGGTAATATAAGGTCAAGATCAAGTGGCAAACCTTCACTTCAGATTTACGGAGTGTCTTAATCATAAAACGATCATCTTGAGACAGGAAAAAGACGCTGCCACTTTTCCCAGGTGAAGAAAGTTCTCTGAGAGCATCATTTCCACAAATGGACATCATGTAGTCAGCTGCATCAATCCTAAACATCTCCCTCAGGTTTCTGCAATAAGATAATCTTGTTTAAAAAGCTACAAATACATTGGAACGGTGATGGAAACTCATGGTCAGAATTACTTCTTTTATCATAAGTAAGCCAAGCATTAAATGTCGTAACGTGTGAGAATGAGAAGAATATGGTTACCCAACCACTTTGCTGATTTACTCTCTCCGCCCCACTAAAAGTTACACTGTTTACCTCTTTGGTTGTCCCATTAAAAATTACACTTTCCAAAAGTGAAAATGTTTTATTGCCTTTGTTCCAAAATGAATGTCGAATAAAATTTCAGATTTGCTGTTGATCAAGAGCAAATTTGACTTTTTTTGGACATTCATTTAGGGACATAGGAAGTAATATTTTTTTTATTCAATGGGAGCCACTTGCATAGACACGACAAGGGAGTAATATTTTTTATACGACGTTATCTCTCCTACCTCACTTTTCATACTCACAACACTTGCACCACTTACACTTTTTTCTTAATCCCCGTGTCCAAAACAAAAGTGTAACTTTTTAGTGGGATGGAGGGAGTAATCACCTTTCAAAGAGAGGATGAAAGATCTTGCAAATGAGTAGCCAATTTTTTATTTTTTTTTGCCACCAAGAACATATTCTCGATAAACTAGTCGACATAGACCAAAAGAAAAACTATCAAAAGAACTAAGTACTTCATTATTTTCAATAACTTCCAAGGAGAAGCAAGAAACCAACCTGAAAACCATCGGACAGTAACTTTTCCACTTAAAATCAACTGACTGATGGCGGGGCGTCAATTGGGACCCTTGTTTAGGGAAGAGCATCCAAAAGCTAGCACTTCCCCCGAAATCTGAAGCCCCTACTTCTCGCTTTGGAACGGGCGTGATCTTCCCCACTGTATATCTGAATATATTCTAGTAAATAGTCACTACATATTCAATACATATCCATTTACGAAAATTTTAATTTATAACATAGAAAGTCAGATATTTAATAATTGCAGCAGATGTATTAGATCAATCCATCGAAGATTATATGATTTTTTTATTTTTTTTGTTAGAGTGAAAAAGATGATTTTATAAATAAGAAGAAATGGTACCAAGCCAACAAAAACAACCAGAATGAAGAAACTACAAGAATGAAAGCAAAAAGACATGAAACAAGTGGAAACTCTTGCAAAGACGGAGCAGCTCTATAACAAGACGCCTAAGACAGAAACTACCAAGATGTCTTTCAAAATCACTTCCAGCTGATACCTTCCTCTTAGGTCTCCGATTACTAATAAACAATGGACCCACTCCAACAATGGACTCCCCTGAGGGACTTGGCCGACTTCCATTTGAAAAAGGGAACAATTAAGACTCCTAATACAACAACAACAACAGAAACAACAACTAAGACTCCTAATATGAGTCCCTTTTTCCAAAGGTCCAATGGATATAGCATGAACTCTATTTCTTTCTTCTTTTGACCATCAAAGCAAGAACACATCAGTATATGCATTTTTTCTTTGATGCTGCATGGAGGAATCCCTTTAAGATTTTCTATGACTAAATTGCTCCCGCCACCAACGAGGAGCAGAAATTTAAAATACAATCTGAGAAATGTTATAGAAATGTGTTGACAGAATTTTATTTTGCGATTTCCATGAAAGCTAAAGAAAAAGAAAGGCATAATTTTACCCTTTCTTCACAAGTTAACTTTATGCTGTTCATCAGTGCGTAAAAGTCTCAGCTGCCAAGGATGAGAAAGGCATTTTGACTATTCGGGCAGCCATTAAAAAAAAACGAGGTTAACATAGAAAACCTCCCATTAGACCCTACACTACTGGTCAAAACAATACTGATTTATACCTTGCCTAGCTTGATGAAACAACAACAAAAATTAAAAATAAAGCACTTCTAAAGCAAAAACCTTATGCATCATCACTGCTTACTTTCATGGTCCTACCACAAATGCTGAAATAATAAATAATCAAATTATATTCGGAAGCCAAATCTGAACATTTTGGATTGGTATCCATCATCAACCACAACATTTAAGGGACAACATTAGCCTTAAATGTTGATACCTTCATCCATGTTGTGCAATGAAAATCCTGGCAATCCTCAGTAATAATATATAGGTGCATGAAAATAAATTACTCCCTCCATCACGAAATGATCTTCCTACTTTTTTTGGTGGTTAATACGAAGGTATTTTGAGCAATATTTTTGATTAATTTCATTATTCTAATGAACATCTAAAAATTGTTATTGATAGTATTTATAATGTTGTATTAATAACAAGTTCTAAATTTACATCAGGATAATGAAATTAATCAAAAATTTATTGCTCAACATACCTTTGTAGTGCCAACCAAAAAAGTGGAAAGATCATTTCGGACGGAGGGAGTATTTAATTGTGAAGGGCATTTTTTTTATCACTATTTCTCCTCTAGTTATGCACATCATTAACAGAGCTAGCAGAAAGAATCACTCAGGGCCTGTACGTATTTGCCTCTTAAAGGACCCAACCACTTATGCGGTCAGACCTTCCACAGTTAAGCCAATTTTTAATTATTATTTTTACCAGTTCAGATTTGGAAGCCTCTTAAAATCCTCTAATAACTAGACCTTAAAACCAGACTTGTGATTTAGGCAAAACAAAACCCCTTTGGTCACCTACTATACATGGTTTTCAAATGTGGTCACCCATATTTTTCAAATGTCCTCGCACTATCACACATGTTTCAATTTTTCGGAATATACTAACTTCATTAACAAAGCCGTCAAATACTTATGGATTTTGGTCACTTGATGGCATGTGATTAACACCCATTAAATATTTGGCGGTTCTGCCGGTGGAGTTAACCCAAATCTAACTTGTACCTTTGGGGCTCGTTTGGTAGATGGAAGGTATAAGGATAATTTTTAAGAAGGGGTTTATTAGTCCTGGGAGTAATAAAAAAAACCGCTATGAATGCCAAATATGTAGACGGAGATTGATTAACCGGCGGGCTTAAAATAGGGTATATATTCACCAAAACTATTTAGCAAACACAATAAGTTAGTAATGTACAGGAAGAATATAGAAGAAGTTGAAGAGGGAAAAAGAATCTTAATAAACGGTTTTACCTTATACCAAGCTGCAAACTGAGCATTAAATCATAGCTTCTGTGACCCTTGATAATTGCCTCACCTATCCTTTTTACATCTCTCACAAGTTTCTTTTGTCGCCTTTTTTCTCTTTTGGATGAAAAATTATTGTTCACAAGTTCACTAATTAAAACACCTTGCATATATTCTCTTTCCAGGATCGGACAGTTTAAATCAGAGTCATTTTCCCCACCATCCAAACTATTCTCAGACATATCCATTGATAAATTGCCCATAACTTTCTCGATTGCAACCTCCATGCTCCATCGTCTTTCTAGGGACACATTTGTAGTACGGGATGGTTGGTTTCCGACAACCTTAACATTTCCCATATCGACTGAAGAAGCATGTTGAATACGTGACACTTGATTCAGTTTTCGTAAATCTGGCAACAATCCTCTTTTTCTAAGGGCACTAAAGTACAAGTCTTGTCTTGCTGGAAATTTGCTGCCTTTAGGATAAAAAGCTCCTTTCCCATCTTTCAATCCCCGTGTCCAAGTACCAACATAACAGCCTCCGTCCAACCATGTAAAAACTCCAAATCCATGCATCATTCCGTTTAACCAGCTCCCTTCATATGAGTCTCCACTAGTCCATGTAAGAGTTCCTTTCCCTGACATTTTTCCGCCTTTCATATTTCCCAAATAAACATTTCCGTTAACCCAAGTATACTTCCCAGGCCCCTCTGGGTTTCCCTGAATCCAAGATCCTTCAAACACGTCACCATTAGGAAAAGTTTGAAATCCTAACCCATGTTTGAGGTTCAATCGCCACCGTCCATTATAAGTCAATCTATCAGCTCGTTTATATGTACCAGAACCCTGTATATACCCACCTGAAAATTCACCCTCGTAATAAGCTCCAGAAGGCCAGTGAAGCTTACCATAGCCATGTCTCATCCCCCGTCTCCATTCACCTTCGTATATGCAACCATCTGACCAAACATACTTCCCTGTACCCTCAGGTATATTTCCGTGAAGTGATCCGGAGTAAAGCTCTCCATTGGAAAGTAAGAGCTCTCCAACTCTAAATCCGGCTGTTTCAGTAGAAGAACGGGCAGTGGCTGATTCCTCATTTGTTAGCCTACTTGAGTGGTTGTTCTCACTTGTTATAAAGGATATGGCATCAAGAGATCTTGTCCTATCTGACAAAGAAAGTGATCCTTCAATCTTACCAACAATGGCCACAGGGCCAGTCATGCATAATGGCCAAAGGATCTCAGTACTCAAAAAAGTGTGTTTTCTAGCTGTTCGCAGGGGTAAAAGACAAGACCCAAACTTCTTTATCCTTGAACCTGTTTGAGAGACGGAGAGAAAGGCAGTGAGAGTGAGATATTATACCAATTATCTCCTCTAAAATTGTAGAAAAAAAAATATGCACATATTAGAAGCCATATACTCCTAAACACGATTTAAAAAATATGCACATATTAGAAGCCATGTACCAAGGTCTCCCACTTGATAGGCAAGAACACTTACCACTGTAGTACAACTTAAATTATTGGGTGCACTAACACCCAATACTTATAACATATGTGACCACTGCTCCTAACTAACAATTTGGAACCTTTAATCCTTCTAACAGAAGCATGACTATTGATGCATTCTGACTGTTTATAAAACCTTGCTCCCCTTATATGCATGATTCATTAAATTCTCTCCATAGCATGGTGATGGAAGTGAATCCTCCAAACAATTGACTTCTTTTCTTATGGAATTATTTCCTTAGTAAATGGCACAGAAACCAGCACCAGCACACCAAATCCTGTACTAAGAAAGTATTAACTTTACTATTATGAAGTTCAGCATTTGGACTTACGTTGGATATTTCACGTTGAACAAAAGGTTAGTCTCTTACTTGACATCTAATTCAGACCGCAATTAATACTAATATTAGATCCTTAACCAAGTTCATATCAAACACATGGCCTAGAGCCTTGAACTATGACATGTTATGCTAATTATCATCCATAACTATTTTAAGAGCCAGATATTTATATTCAATCCAACATACAGGCTACAAAAAAGCTAATTGTTTGGCTTTTATGCCTTGTGATGATCACGTGCAACGCTGCCAAACTGGCACATTCTGAACCACGCTTAGGCTCTGATTCTTTACTTCAGCAAATTAAAAGCCGTAAACATGGCTATTCGACCCAAGGCCTAGAATAATGATGTGTTATGCACTCAATGGCAACAAAACCATACATTATATCTCTATTAAACCCAGCTTATAATGCTCATGATTACGAATGTGAAACTGGTACAGTATAGATCATAAGCTACTTGTCTCCTTTTACTCCTTTCTTAGCTTTGTCTTTGTATGGGCTTGTGTTTGTGAGCTCCTTGGTAAGATGATTCGGTCAGAGAAGGAAAATTGAAGCTATGCTAAAGTTTTGAATGCGAAGAACTACTGGAGAAACGACGCCACATTCATAAGCCTTATTTGTGTCAAAAGAAAAAAAATGTAGAAAGAAAACAAAGGACATACATGATTAAAAGTTCCTTGAATGCTGATAGATATTACAATTAAAAGAAAAATGAAAAAGACATGAGACATTCTTTTCTCTCTTTACTAGATCCTCCAACTTCTAGCCCATTATCCATCATAACCAAAAATGCAAAAAGAACCGATTTCCATTTCATTTCCATTATCTCAGGAAATCCTTTTGGAAAGAAGTTCCCCAGACCTTACAAGATTAAAAGTCATGTTGAACGGATTACAAACACCAAAGATCTCAATCAATTTTATTATTTTATTTTATTTCTGAAAAGTAATCCCAGGACCCAAGCAACCACCCCAACAACAACAACAACAAAGCCTTAGTCCCAAAATAATTTGGGGACGGCTAACATGAATCCTCATATGTCATCATGAAAAAAGGTTGTTGGAAAAAATAAAAAAAATAAATAGTAAATCACGTGTGCACATTTAAAGAATATGACCATGGATTCAGTATGAAGAATAACATTGACTTATAATAGTAAATGAGAAGAGATAGACACAGAGATGAGCACACATACACACACACAATCACAACTTTCTTTTTTTGACGATATCCCGGCCGGCCAGCCAAAGGTAGGAGAGGGATCGAACCATATACCTCTTCGGGGACACATAATCACAACTTGAATAATCCATATATGCAACAAAAAAAAAAAAAAAGTCAAACCTAAAAATAACAGAAAATCCTTTTAAACTTCTAATTAGCATCTGACATTAACGGCTTTCAGCTCCATAACCTCTGCGATTAAGTTCCAAATATAACATATTAATATCCTCAGCAAAACTCAAACCTACGTACCGATTAATCCTTTTTCGACATTCACAAAATACAACATTTAATCTCAAAAAAAAAAAAACATCAATGAAAACTCCTTAAAAGCTTCAAACAGAACAAGCTTCGCCTCCGTCCCAAATTCACCTCAAATTAACCAAAAACAACAAAAATCAACTAACAGTAATCCACCAAAACTGTATGAAAATGCATCAAAATTCAGTTAAAACATATGTCATACTCACATTTGGAGAGAGAGAGAGAGAGTAGAGAGAGAGAGAGAGAGGAAGTGTGTACCTCGATGACTTCTGGAGAATAACAACGCAGACAACTTTTCTCTGTTTGTGTATTTTTTGTGGGTGTGTTTTTGCCTTTTTTTTTAATCGATTTTTCTCTCTCAAAATGTGCAACAGTTATGCATTTTCCTATGAATTTCAATGTTATTAAAAAGGCCGCTCTTGGATAGGAACGTAACGTAAATATTCTTTCAAGCATTGCAAATGACGATTTTACCCTTGGATGACAAGAATTTGACTAATTTTCTTTTACACTACCTCCGTCACCTTCGAAATAAAAATAAAAGTCACTTAATAGGTATTGCACGAGAATTAAATATAGTGTATAATGAAGAAAGTATTGTAAATATAAAAAGTGAAATAAAAAAGATAATATGAGATAGTAAATAGTAAGTAAATGGTTATGATTATAACAAGTAGATCTAATAAATAAAATAAAGAAATACTCAAATTTTTCTTTCTAAAATGTGTCTTTTTAAATAAGACAGCTAAAATAGAAATTTTTGTCTTTTCGAGTGCGAGTGTGCGAGTAAAAGTGTATCCCAACGTCCATAACAAATGTCCCATTATATTTCTATTTAGCCGTCGCATATGATATGAATTTTATTCTAAAGTAAAATATTTTGACTTCAAAAATAAAACTATTTTAGTGTAATTTTATCCTTAATATTTCCTCTGATTTTTAATGCAAACAAACAAGTAAAAACTAATTTGACCTTAAATAAATTCACCAATTTCAATATTATTAAATAATTTTATTCCAAAAGTACCTCTTATTTTCTTTTTCATAAATCATGCATAGTTTAATTTACAATTCTCGTTAAAGTTATTGTTGAGAGTTTTTTTTCTTAAAAAAAAATGTCTCAAGAGGCAAAGAATGGATCGAACCTTAAAACTTACTGTCTTACTTACTGTGAGAGTGAGATTTGACTTTGACCACTCCTTTTAAGGAATAAGTTATTATTACAAGTTATACATCATTCATAAAAAAATCAAGTGGACTGCTGATTATAAATATTCAAATTGACATTTTTAACATTTGCTAAAAAAGAAATAGTGATAGTGTTAAGTGTTGTCGGTTGTAGTGTTAAATAATGTTGGTGGTAGTGTTAAGGATTATGAGTTGTATTATTAAATAGTGTCGATAGTGATATTAAAAATTGTCAGTTGTAGTGTTAAATAGTTCCGGTGATAATGTTGAAAATGGTGTCAGTTATAATGTTAAAAAGTGTCACTGATAGTGTTAAGAATTGCAAGTTGTAGTGTTAAACAATGTCGGTGATAGTATTAAAGATTGTCGGTTGTAGTGTTAAATAGGGTCGGTGGTAGTGTTGAAAAGAGTGTCAATCCAAATATTAAAAAGTGTCAGTTATAATATTGAAAAGAGTCGGTTATAGCGTTGAAAAGTGTCGATAACTTTTTATAAGTTTTGATTATTTACAAAAATATCACTGTGCATTTTAAAAAAAATCATTTATTTACAAAAATGATATCTCGCATTCTGAAAACACGTTTTACAACAAGTGTAAATTAGTTTTTTTCTGAGATTTTTTGTTTTATAAATTAATTGAAAATAAGAGGGTTATTTTGATTAATAAATTATAGTCGGTTTGTACTTAGTCCATTAATATTTTAGATTTTTTTGGTTGGTAATGATTATATTAATACCAACTTACTTACCAAGTTGATGGCAATAGGTTTGTTAATTTAGATTTTTTTGTTAGTAATTAGTATATTAATGCCAAGTTGATGTCAATAATTTTTGTTCGTTGAATGTTAAAAGTGCTTTAAGATTAAATTATAATGTTGAGTTTACCTAAGCAAATTGTTTAAAGCAAGTTTCTTTTTTATGTTTATTTTTGTTGAAATGTGGAGTTTTTCCATGCAAAATTTTCAAAGCAAGTTGATGTCCATTACGTAGCATAATTAGAAGTTCTTTTTTTTTTTTTTTTTGAAAGTATGATAATTAAAAGTTGAGTAATACTAAATGGAACTTTAATCAAAATTTAAAAAATATTATCCTGTAAAATATTACAAAAATTATATATATATATATATATATATATTTGTAGTGTATCAATAAGTTTTTTTTTAAAATAAAAAATTAATCGAGATAACAGTAAATTTGGTCTATTCACATAAGATCATCAAAATGAAAATTAGATTTTCTTTTCGTAATTATATAATTTCTCCATATTGAAAAAATAATTACATTTTATATTATATAGTGATTTGTTAATTTTTAATCAATAATTTAAATTAATGTAATTTTTTTATAAAACTTAAAAATTATGATTGCTATTGTTTTGAATGGGTTATCAATAAAAAATTTAAATTTATGTTGACATAATTTTTTTTAATTTTTTAAAATAAAATTTAATTAACATGATTATAAATTTAATATGACATTGTTATAAAAAAATTCAAAGGCATAAATTGGTAGATCTATCTTTATACTAATAATTATCTTCCAAATAAAACAGAAATAAAGAACTTATTTCAATTATGTGGCATGTGGTATGTGGGGGGGGGGGGTATGCTCTCTTCGTCCTACCATAATCTATGCATTTATTATTTACACGTGAATTAAGAAAAAATATTAGAGAAGTAGGTATTTTGTAATAGAATAAAAGATGATAGATGAAGTCAATTCATGAAGAGAGAGAATTGATATGAATTACTCAAGTTTTATTATTACCATTGTATGAATATATATACAATTTAGAAACCACTAATTAAGAAAATATATAATTACAAAAGGAGAAGGAATACTATTAAAATAAGGAATTATAATAATAAGGAAACTATTACAATAAGGAAACATAATATATGATTGTGATTTGGTATATCTCTATCATACCCCCGCAAGATGGACGGCCGATAGGAGAGTTCAATCTTGGACATAATTCTATGAAGGTGAGCTTGGTGAAGCAGCGTTGTGAAGATATCATCGAGTTGATCTTTGTTGTTTATTTTATGTCGAAATGACAAGAATTTTACGTCTCAATGACAAGAATATAAGGAGAAGAGGTAATAAGGGGTAAGAGTAAAAATATTGTACAAGTACTATTTTTACGTCGCGATAACGATAATTTTACGTCGCAATGATGGAAATTTTACGTCGCAATGACGAGAAATTTTGCGTCTCAACGACAATTTTACGTCTCAACACGAATTGGGTTTAAGTTTTATTTTACGTCTCAACGACGAATTGGGTTAGGATTTTATTTTACGTCTCATTGACGAATTGGTTTAGGGTTTTATTTTACGTCACAACGACGAATTGGGTTTAGTTTTTAAAGGGAGATTGAGCGAATAGCTCGAGTATGGTGTTAGGGTGGGGCGGCCATTGAGGACGCAATTTAGGGTTATGATTTAAGAGGTGTTGAAGAATGGGTATTTGTATGGATTTTTGTATATGGCTGAAGATGATACTAAGTGAAAAATTTAAGAAAAGATAAAATTTAGGAAGGTGAGAAATAATACTCAACGTGACATTAAGATAAGTGAAAAAGAAGAAGAAGAATAAAGGCCTAGGGGTTTAGTTGTTCGACTATGGGAGAAGAAGTGTCGAAAGTTTAATGTGGAGAAGGGATTTTTTTTGCTTGAACGTTGTGCCGAGGATGGATGGTTTGAGAAAGAGGGTGGTGTTGGAAGTGAAGAGGGTTTTGACAAGGGGGTTTGCCGAGGGTGGTATATGAATGATGGCGATGGTAAAGTGATGAAGACTTGTGTGTTGGAGTTAGGGTGGGTCAATCATGGGTTTTGCTGAAGGTTTGTTGTTTTGTTGGAAAAGAAAATAAAGAAAAGAAAAATAGGGTTTCGGGTGGTGGTGGGTTAGGAAGGTGGTGGTTTTGATGGTGGATGGCGTAAGCGTGTGGTGATGATTAGGTGGGGCGGCTTAGTGTTTGCCGCAGGTTTTGGCGAAAAAGACCATTATGACTTTGATAATGATAGAATATGAGATATATATAGGAAATATTGAGCATATCTCGTCTAACAAATATGTTGATATTGTAAATCACATTTGTATGGTAGGTAGATATTCATCCCTAGAATTATGGCTAGGTTTTGTGTATATATGTATCACATATTTCATAATGAAGAATGACAGAATTGAATTCCTTATGGTATCAGTTTACCTGGTTTAAGACGCCATCTCCCTCCTTTCACTTTCTCCCATGGCCGCTCAACCAACACTACACCCGACATTCACTATCGGAAATATCAAGAATTTTATTCCCGTCATCCTTGAACCCGAAAGCAGTAAGTATATTTCGTGGTCTGAACTTTTTCAGATTCACTGCCATGTTTATCAGTTCATCGACCATATTATTCCTCCTCCGCCTGATGAGAAAAATAAGGCGCCGGAGAAGACTGCAGCGGAGTTATCTTTATGGTCACAGCTGGACAAACTTGTCTTCCAATGGTTGTATGGGACAATCTCCCCGGATATCTTGCAAACAATCCTTGAACCGGGTTCAACCGCTCAGAAGACATGGGAACGGTTAGAAGGGATCTTCATCGACAACAAGCATTCGAGGGCGGTCCAACTTGAGAACCAATTTTCTCAAGTTATGCTGGACAATTTCCCTAGTATTTCGGCCTATTGCAAGGAAATCAAGACCCTTGCCGATCAAATGGGAAACGTGGGAGCACCGGTCTCGAACCACAGGATGATGCTTCAGACAATTGCCGGGTTGAATGAGAGTTACGATGGTGTGGCCACCATCATACAACAGAGTAATCCCCTTCCAACTTTTTATGAAGTTCGGTCAAAATTGGTCATGGAGGAATCTAGGAAGGCTAAACAAGCAAGCATGGCAGCGGTGGCGTCGAATTCTGCTTTGCTTGCTTCCACAGGCGGCTTTGATGAAGGGCGCAATATGGGTAATAGCAGCGGTCAGAATAGTGGCAACAGATCGGGACAAGGCGGTGGAGGCGAACGTGGTAATGGAAATAATGGTCGACAGCAGGGAGGTAACAATCAGGGGCAGCGAAATAACAATAATAATCGTGGTGGCAGAGTTAATTATGGTGGCGGTGGCGGAGGCGGAAATCGACAGGGTCGTGGCCGTGGGAACTCACAGCCGCAGTTTGGTGGTGGGTCTGGTTCGTCTCGGCAAGGACAAGGGCAGTGGTGGCCTGCTCCTACTAGCTTTCCTTTTGGCTGGACTCCACCTCAATGGGCCGCCCCACCTTGCCCATGTCCCACATCTTCCTGGGCCCGTCCTCCTTCAAGCCCAACTGGGGTCTTAGGGCAAAGGCCAGCTCAGGCGTACAACACTTATGGCCCAACAGTTGATGATAATGGTCATGGTCCTTCTCCCTCGTATATGTCTACTGATATCGAGTTGGCAATGGATACCATGTCTCTAAATGTCCCGGACAATAATCTCTACATGGATACGGGAGCCACTTCACACATGACGGGGTCCGCAGGTAATCTCTCGTCTTATTTTAATTTGAGCAAATATCAAAAATCAATTATTGTGGGTGATGGTACTGTTATTCCAATACTTGGGTATGGACAACGTAATTTACCGCCTCCTCACCCCCCTATTAAATTATCTAATATTCTTCATGCCCCTAAATTAATCAAAAACCTTGTGTCTGTTCGTCGTTTCACTACTGATAATAATGTTAGTATTGAATTTGATTCACTTGGTTTTTCTGTGAAGGATATTCAGACGGGGGTACGTCTAATGAGATGTGATAGCACCGGAGACTTGTATCCCATCACCACTACTTCCAATCTACACACCACTTCTCCATCAGTTTTCTCCGCCTCTGGACCTCGTTTATGACATAATCGATTAGGACATTCGGGAGCACCGGTTTTTCGTTCTCTTTGCACTAATAATTTTATTCCTTGTAAGACATCAAAGATTGATGATTTTTGTGACTCTTGTGTTCTTGGGAAACACGTGGAATTAGAATTTTTTTCCTTCTGCCTCTAATACCCTTCTCCCTTTTGATATTGTGCATAGTGACCTGTGGACCTCTCCCATTCCTAGTACTTCGGGTCATAAATATTATCTATTGTTTCTTGATGATTTTACAAATTTTTGTGGACTTTTCCCATTGGACGTAAGTCGGAGGTTCCTCAATTATTTCTTTCTTTTAGCAAGTTTATTTCCACTCAATTCGAGATGATAATAAAGTGCTTCCAATGTGATAATGGCAGGGAATTTGACAATGAGCAATTTAAATTTTTCTTTCGAACTAATGGTCTTTCATTTCGATTTTCTTGCCCACACACGTCTCCCCAAAATGGCAAATCCGAAAGAAAAATCCGAACGATAAACAACTTGGTTCGCACCCTTCTTGCTCATGCCTCTTTACCATTTTCGTTTTGGCATCATGCATTGGCAATGGCAACATATCTCCTTAATATCATCCCAAATAAAGGTATCCATAATTACTCCCCCACTCAATATTTGTACCGTCGAAATCCATCCTATACACATTTACGGGTTTTTGGGTGCCTATGTTTCCCTCTTATACCATCCACAAAAATCAATAAACTACAACCTCGGTCCACTCCATGTGAGTTTTTGGGATATCCACAAAATCATCGGGGATACAAGTGCTATGACCTTTCCACTCATAAAATAATTGTTGCTCGCCATGTTGTGTTCGATGAGAAAACATTCCCTTTTGCCACACAAAAACCTTCTGCGGTGAGTACAACGTCCACACAAAGTCCTCACTCGGACCAACAATTTAATTACTTTATGTACCCAATCTCTGATGGTTCAGCCCAAGTACCACTTACTCCTAGCCAGCCCATTTCTACTCCTCCTGGTACCCACTGGTCCAGGAAATAAATAATCCTCCTTCGGCCCAAGCATCTCGGCAATCGGCCCAGGCCATCCATGTTGGGCCGTCGCCTGTCTCAAACTCATGTCCTCCAGGCTCCCCTTCTGGACAATCCAGTCCATCTACACCTGGACCGAGTTCAAATGTTGTGCCACCTTCGTTTTCGGCTCCATCTCTTCCCAATCGGACTATGACCACTAGGAGTATGAGTGGTATAGTTAAACCCAAACAACATTTTAATTTATTTTCCTCTACCTCTCCGTCCCCCATTCCATCTAATCCTAAATTGGCGTTGTCCGACTCTAATTGGAAAGAGGCGATGGAAGATGAATTTGATGCTCTAATTAAAAATAAGACTTGGGAACTTGTACCCCGTCCCCCGAATGTGAATATTATTCGTTGCATGTGGATTTTTTCTCACAAGAAAAATTCTGATGGTTCTTTTGAGAGGCATAAGGCCCGTCTTGTAGGTGATGGCAGGTCACAGCAGGTGGGTGTTGATTGCACAGAGACATTTAGCCCGATTGTCAAACCGGCCACTATACGCACTGTTCTGAGCATAGCACTTGCAAATTCTTGGAGTATTCATCAGTTGGACGTGAAAAATGCTTTCCTACATGGGGAGTTAAAGGAAACAGTTTTCATGTATCAACCTATGGGTTTTCGTGACCGTAATTATTCGGACCATGTTTGCTTGCTCAAGAAATCTTTGTACGGCCTGAAACAGGCTCCTCGGGCTTGGTACAAGAGGTTTGCCGATTTTATATTTACTATGGGGTTCCATCACAGTCGCTCGGATCACTCTTTGTTCGTGTATAAGGTTGGCCGAGACACTGCCTATCTCCTCTTATATGTCGACGATATTATTCTTGTCACTTCATCCGAACAACTTCGGAAGCATATTATCTCCACTCTTGCTTCTGAGTTTGCCATGAAGGACCTTGGGACATTGCATTATTTTTTTGGTATTGCAGTGACAAAGAATGCAGATGGCCTATTTTTATGTCAACGTAAATACGCGGAGGAGATCTTGGAACGGGCCGGGATGCCAAACTGTAAGCCGTCTCACACTCCGGTTGACACAAAGGCAAAGTTGGGTAGTTCAGGCGTTGAATATGACAATCCAACATATTATCGCAGTTTAGCAGGAGCGCTGCAATATTTAACGTTTACACGTCCGGATATCAGTTACGCAGTCCAACAGATTTGCCTTCATATGCATGATCCACATGTTGAGCACATGGCAGCCCTTAAAAGGATATTACGGTATCTCCGAGGGACGATTGACATGGGACTTCACCTATCGAAATCCTCTCTTACTTCTCTAACTGCTTACACGGACGCTGATTGGGGAGGGTGTCCGGATACCCGTCGATCTACTTTCGGGTATTGTATTTTTCTCGGAGATAATTTAATTTCATGGTCATCAAAGAGGCAACCTACACTATCTAGGTCGAGTGCCGAAGCAGAATATCGTGGGGTTGCCAATGTTGTGGCCGAATCCTGTTGGATTCTAAATTAGCTTCTTGAACTGCATCTTCCTATCTTGAAGGCTACCTTGGTGTACTGTGATAATGTGAGTGCCATCTACTTATCCGGCAATCCGGTACAACATCAACGAACAAAGCACATCGAATTAGATATTTAATTTGTTCGCGAAAAGGTAGAAAAAGGTCAAGTTCGTGTACTGCATGTTCCGTCCTAGTACCAAATTGCCGATATATTCACGAAAGGGCTTCCGCGCGTACTTTTTTATGATTTTCGGGACAGTCTAAGCATACGATCTCCTCCCGCTTTGACTGCGGGGGTATGATAGAATATGAGATATATATAGGAAATATTGAGCATATCTCGTCTAACAAATATGTTGATATTGTAAATCACATTTGTATGGTAGGTAGATATTCATCCCTAGAATTATGGCTAGGTTTTGTGTATATATGTATCACATATTTTATAATGAAGAATGACGGAATTGAATTCCTTTAGATAACTTATTGTAATAATGGAGGGTTTAAACGAAGTCAATTAATACATGTAGAATTAGAGTTGATATGAAATGGCTCAAGTTTTATTATTATCATTGAATGAATATATATACAACTTAGAAATTACTAATTAAGAAAATATATAATTACAAAAGGAGAAGGAATATTATTACAATAAGAAATTATAATAATAAGGAAACTATTACAATAAGGAAACATAATATATGATTGTGATTTGGTATATCTCTATCATTCTGAGTATAAAAAATGAGGTACGAAAGAGTAAGTGAAATAAAGAATAATAACTGAATTGTTATTATAATTATGATATGTGCGTCTTATTAATTAATATAAAGATAATAGAATATTTTTATTTTAATAAATGCGTAATTTGTAATGATATGTCGTGTATAATGCGTAATTTGTTGTGAGAGGTAGAAACTAGAAAATGCGTAATTTGTTGTGAGAGGTAGAAACTAGCAAGTATATTAATAGCAAGGTTCTAAAAAGTGCTAGGCGGATTTTAGGCGGCGGAGTCGGGCCCAGCGTCTGGGCGGGGACTAGTCGGGATTAGTCGGGACCTAGGCGGGGTTTAGAACTAGGCGTTGGAGAGGGGCCTAGCGCCTAGGCGGGGCCTAGACGCTCTTAGACGGGGTCTTTTAGAACACTGATTAATAGCGAGGCCACTATAGTATACTCCCTCCGTCCCGCTACAAATCGTACACTTTTCTTTTTGAGCGTCCCATTACAAACCGCACACTCCCAAAAAGGAAACTTTATATTAATAAAATATTCACCCTACTCCACTCATTCTCTCTCCTACATTATTTTAATACTCACAATACCATTATAATTTACTATTTCCTCCACTCATTCTCTCTCCTATTTCACTTTTACACTCACAATATTTTATTAAAATATCATATTCATTAATTCTCGCACAAACGGTGTTAGTGCGAATATTAGCGGGACGGAGGGAGTATTGAACAAATGTTGGATTTGTCTCTGAAGTTAGTGGACTGGACTGACTCATTGTGCTTATTATGGGATCGACAGCGAGGTTCATTTTATTTTATTTTATTTTATTTTATTTTATTTTATTTTATTTTATTTTAGATAGGACGTCCACTTTTTTAAAAGCTCCTGCGTTTGAAACCATAGAAGTTGGTTAAGGTGAATGATTGGGACGTTAGGGAGAACTTACAAAATCGAAAGAGATACGTACTCCCTTCGATCCAGTTTAAGCTTCACTAATTATTTAAAAAAGTGTTTCATTACAAGTTTTACTTTTTCTAAAATGAAAAATGCTTATTAATATTCTATTATATTCACTAGATTTTCTCTTTTACACATTTAAATTATGAGTTTCACTTGTCATATTCACTCACTTCTTTCATCTCACAACCCTTGTTCCACTTTCATTATTTTTTAATATATATATTGATTTCTTAATTTGCGTACTTCACCAAAATGATGAAGCTTAACCCGAGATGAAGGGAGTATATGATTTGAGAGAAATGTCTAAAATATACTTTCTCTATATCACTTCACTTCAAGAGTCCTACTTTCTTTTTTGATTCGTTTCAGACTAAGAGTTCCATTTTATAAATGACAAATTTTGAACAGTGTTTCAGATATTTATACCCTTATAATGTAAATATATTTACAAAAAAATCATTCATTATACCATTATAATGTTAACATATTTACAAAAAACCAATAAAAAATAAGTTTTATCATAAATGTTTTAATTTTTATATTCCCACTCCTCTAATTTTTCATTCACTTATAATTCTTTATTTAGTTTTTAATTTTTTTTTTGAAGAAGTGTGAAATATTACTATATGACCCTTGATAGGACGTACCATATGACCCTTGAGTACAAATTGATTGCAGCTGGATCTTTCTTTGTCAATAATATTATCATTATTATTATTCCTCCCCCCCCCCCTCCCCTAAAAAGTTATGTAAAGTCATTATGCCTTTTGGGTTAATGCTTTATTAGTAGGTATTTTCTCAAATCACCTTGCTTAATTATATACCCTAATCATGTATTTTGGATAGTGTACCTACCTCCATTAGGACCAACCCAATTGCCATTATACCATATAGTATGTGAAATGCGGTTTGTTATGCTAAATTATTATTTATTTTCATGATACTTTGTCCCTTTACATAATTATCTACATAATTATCGAGATAATTATCTATTTCATCCACAATCTATAGTCACTTTTTTCGTTTTATTCCGGATTATATTATTTTTTTTCATTTTTTCCTTTAACCTTATATTTTTTGGTTGATATCATCCTTCCGTCAATTCTACCGTTAAAAACGCCTATGTGGCATGATGACGTAATTAAAATGATGAATTGGTCTAACAAAATTATGAAATTGGCTGAGGTGGAACTGTTAATGGGTGAAAGTGTAAAATACTAAACTATTGATCCTTTAGGTAACTTTTAATGTTATTTATAAAAATATTTAAGAAATAATGTTTTCATTTAATAAATTTGTTATTATTTAAAGTAAAATTTGTTATTTTATTTTAATAGTATTTGTTTAGTTAAAAAAAGTTTTTCTTGAACAAAAAAAATGTATTTTATTTTAATATTTGTTCAGTTTAGAAAAATTATTATAATTTCTTTTTATAATTTCTTTTTATAATTTCTTTTTTTCTCATTATTATTTAAATGAATATATTATCATTTTAATATAATATTTGTTTTGCTGTTTAAAACAAAAAATTCTTATTTTGTTCATTATTATTTAATTAAAAATATTATTATTTTACACAACCACTATTAATGCTAATCACCATCAATCCCACCATCTCACTTAACAAACCACATCTGCCATCACGTCCAACGAAACAAATTTCAACCGAGAAAATTAAATGAAACTTCAACTGAAAAAAAATAAACCAAATTTCAACAAGAAAATTAACACAACCTATACAGATTCAAAAATTTACTCAATATTTTCAATTACGAACAAATTATAAAATTATTCAAAAAAATAATATTACAACTGAAAATGTTAAAAATCACAAAAGATTCAAATAAAAATATTGAACTGATGCTGCCATGGAAAATGGTATTGATCAGGAGCTGAGTCTCCAGCTACTTCAATGGATACTACGGCTGATCTTTTTGGGATGACACACCTTGGGACCTACACACACGTGAACAACAGTGAACTAAACCGGGGGTGACTCCGGTGAAACCCCTCCGGCGTGAGAATCAGTCCACAATTCAGATCAAAAGAAAATAGCAAAATTAATGGAGAAGAGAGAGTTTAGAGAGAGAGAGGAACTTACCTAATAATGCTCAACTTTACCTATTTATATCTCAATATAACTATAGGCCATGCTTCATAGGGACACGTGTCCCTCACCCACGCATTGTCAGTCAACCACCCCTAAAGTTAGTAAAAAAGTATCACCAATCCCATCATGTTACACTGTTGTGCGTTATGGGGGGGGGGTGCCACGTGTCAGTAACCCAACCAATTGCTACCCTTCGTCCTCGTTGTCGCCTGGCGACAAAACTTTCACGGCGACAAAGCATACTTGTTTGTTTAACCTGAATTACGCCCTTTATCACTCAAGATTAGGAATGGTTAAGGATGTCTTTTCGCTTCATGCATATCCCGCCCACTCTTTTTTCCCGCCATATGTCGCACCACTGATACACGACACTTTCTCGCCATTCTTAAGACGAGAAATTACTCGTCATAAGTATTATTCATCTTCCTTAATACCTATGGCCCATTAAGCCCATTAAACCCTTTGAACTGATCAGGCCCAATCCATATTTCATAATCACTTCAGTAGCCCCCAATTTCAAGACCTGGATCATTCATGTTCCAGGCGAGAAATTTAGGCTTCTCGCCACTTCTCGCATGAATTTCGTCCTTTTTACGAAATATTCAAAAACCTGACACCTGTAGGCCACGTGTCACGCTCAAAGCCACCCAACAACTGCCAGACGGTTATGAAGTGACATTTGAAAAGACTTTTTGAAATTTGAAATCATTAAATGGGTGGGGAATTTTAAAATTTTTGGAGGCCAATTAATTGTACTGTCCCCTCAAAAAGCCGTTTCACATTCCTTTAATATAAATAACCTCCCCCTTCCTCCCTTTACCTTTTTCCAGTCTTCCTAGTCTCCGACCCTTAAAGCGATTTCCGACCACCACTAAGATTCTCCGGCGAACTGATTACCACCATTTCCCTCATTTCTCCCTCCTCTCCTGGTTAAATTCTTGTTTCCCCTTGAAATCCATTCGTAAACACTCGTTCTACAACTTGATTCATCTATTTAATCATCCTGGACCATAAACCCTTTGGGCGTACCCTTAACATTCCGACGAACTTACAATCCATTTTTGACTTCATCAACGACCCTTCATACTTCCCAGGTAATATCTTTGATTTCAGTTTCCTCTGCTTTTCTTAAGTTTTACTTATCGCCATGGCTAGGTTTAAGAATTGTCTTAGGCAAATTAGATATGGCCAATGTCGAAAAACTGGTGGTATTTATTATCTAACTAGGGGTATATGGGCGAGAATCCCACGAGATGATTTGGTAAACTGTCTTAGAGTCAATAGAGTAGATCCTACAATCATTGATGCCATAGAGATTAGGGGCAAGTGTTTTCTTCATTTTTCAGCCCCCATGTCCAAAACATTTTTCACTCCCCGCGAACTTTGCGAACACCTTTGTCGCTTTTACGGTCCTCCTACTCATTCTGATAGTTCAGATACTGACTTTCTCGCTGCGAGATCTTTAGTAAATAGATCTCGTTATAAACAAATTGTCTCTTCTTCTGATTCAGGCGAGATGTCCAACTTCGGAGCTCCTGGCGCCTCAACTTCTGCTGGCGGACAGTCAAACTTAACCAATAATCCCTCTACTTCTAACCTGGCGGGAAACGACCCTTTGACAAATTCTCACATCACCCCCTTTCACACTCAATACCATATAGATCACTTAAATTACCATATAGCTAGCTACGATGGTGACATGTCGCTACTCTCTATCCGTCGGCGACAAGACGATATAGTGGTTTTCCCGTCACAACTAGAAGCGGGCCTTAGGATTCCTATTGACCCCTTTATCTCTCTGGTCCTTTTCAAAGCTAACGCGGCAATAGCCGAACTCCACCCTAATGCCATAAGGGTTTTGACTTGTTTTATAGTCGTTTGTCGCGCACTCAGGCGGGAACCCACCCTTCACCTCCTAATGGACATGTTTACGGGTTATGCACAAAAAGACAAGCAGACAAACGAACTTCGTATGTCGCTAAAATTCAAGAAACCCAAAATCCTAACCCCTCTTCCTTCCAAAGTTCACAACTGGCAGAGCAACCCGCTATTCATAATTTCTCGTGTTGGCTGGACGCTTCCTACTGATCTCTTGGGGATTCACCCCAAAGTCGACAAGAAATGGTCCTTAGACGAGGATGAGAAAAGATTGCAAGGAAAAATGATTAAGCTTCTTACTGACAACAATCCCGCCGATCCCTCAACTCCTCGTTTCTCGTGGCAGCAAATTCTAGCTGATGACTCCCTATTGAGCCAAGTAGGGCTTTCTTACAATTTCCCGCCCTTGCCTCCTAGGGTGGCCATTGAGCATACCTTGCCTTGGCCAGGATGGGAACTTCACTCGGGAGCTAAATTTAGCTCCGAATGCACAGTATGCGGGAATGGCCAGAATGTTTGCCGCGCAATGCGAGAAGTTCTACGTATGGTCCTTTCCACTTACTGCTTTTCTTTACTTATTACTCTTCTTTATTTATGACTTTATTTAATGTCGCTGATTTCTTAATATACTTTTCTTCTCAGTTCATCGCGGCATGAGTA
Organism: Adenophora triphylla var. japonica; assembly: GCA_022495995.1. Lineage (NCBI taxonomy): Eukaryota > Viridiplantae > Streptophyta > Magnoliopsida > Asterales > Campanulaceae > Adenophora > Adenophora triphylla. The sequence continues at coordinate 222,740 of JAFEMH010003025.1, read as the reverse complement.
TGAATCAGAAAAGATTGGCTCAAGGCACCTCTGAACAGCAGGCAAGGCATCTGGCCGCGGCCAGAAATGCCAGCCTTAAAGCCCAACCTTCAGACTTAGTCATTCCCATTGCGACATGGGGAATGGACGAGCGGGTTATTCCCGAAAATCCTCGCAGGAGGGCTCCTTCTACCAATCCCAGACACACTAAGCGACAAAGAACCTCCGCCTCCACCCAAGCTCAAGCAAATCCTCCTGAACCTCTAAACTTGGAAGATGATGAAGAAGAAGAAGAAGACCAAGAAGAAGAAGAGCCTCAAGGCGAGATTGAGACAGATGCTCCTCATGAAGGTCAAGGAGCTAATGCTGAAGAAGTTCGAGTAGAAAGCCCTACGGTGAATGATATCCCGCTCTCCCCTCATGCCGATGACACTGGGCCAACCGCTGGTCAAGCCTCTTCTCCACACCGTCCTTCCTCTTCTCGCCCTCACCCTCGCCGCCGACCAAGCTGGTTGGAAGAAGGATTCCAAATTCCCGCAGATGAGGAAGGGATGGTGGCTCTCTGCCGGGAAGCCAATGAGGTCCCCAAGCTTAAGGGGTTGATTACGGAGCGACTAGACACCGTTCCCTGCTTGTTAGGCTCTACTGCTCTCAAGCGAGCAAGTGATGCCGATCAGGTTGCTTATGTCGAAGGAGAGCACCCCGCCCATTCCGCTTACCATGCTGGATTCCAACTTTCCCTTGTAAGATACTTTCACTCTCCTTTTCTGACACTTAATTTTTTTTTTTTTCAATTAACTTTTAGGCCTTACATATTTACTTGTCGTCTTGTATCTCTCAGGCTAGCAGCACTCTTTTGGGTCTAAGCAATAAATGCATTAAGCTGGAGGGAGAGCTCACTGAGGCTGAACGTGAGCGGAATCTTTATAAGCGGAAGGTTACTAGGCGGGATACCACTATCAAAGAACTCCAAGACTTGCAAACCAAGGCTGAGGCTGACCTGGCGGCGGGAAAAACACGGTTGGAGGAGCTTGAGAAGAAAAATAAAGAGGCAGAAGACAAACTTGCTCGTCTTGCCGCGGAGAATGAGAAGAATAAGGTTGACATTGCTAAACTTTCCGACCTTGAAGCTGAAAATAAGCGGCTTAGAGATGAAGACTTTGTCAAGGCTAACCAAGTTACCAAGCTCAGGGAAGATCTTAGGCTGGCCAAGTCCAAGGCTGAAACTGATGAAATGGACGCATTTGATAATGCGATCCTTCATACTCTCCGGACTATTGCCGCAGAAGCTGATCCCGCCATTACCCCTGCCAGACTAGCACGATGGGGCTCAGAGACCATCTTTAGTGACTTAAGTCGCGTGGGGCATCCCCTTGTGCCTTATAGTGAAGAAGAGCTAGCTCAATTGGCAGCGGAGGACGCGGTGCTTGGCAAACCAGTATGGCCCGTTCCCGCCACCAGTGCCGACAATATAATTCCCGCTTGGTATGATTTATCTCAGAAAAAGAAAGAGCGCCACTCAGCCAGCCGCCTATAATGCCCAGTGATTTTATCCTTGTACTTTCTAATTGTCACCAAACTTTTAATTTGCTCTTGGTTTGTAAGAAACAATGTTTATTTTCTGCGTTCTAATTTCTACCTTTTGGTTCTTTCTTTGATCTGGATGATTGGCCTTTGTGCCTAAACGATTTGTAATTACTTGATTGTCGCACCTTTGCGACTTTTTGTCTTATGCTTGGATCCTTATGGCTTACTTTAAACTTTTTCTTTGTATATCTCATGTCGCCTGACTTTCTTTTGATAGTTCTAATTTTGCTTCGATAGTTCATCGAAGATTGCTCCTCTTCATCTTATCTCTATATACATACTACTCCCTTCGAAAAAGTGAGGCTTGTCTTTAGGCAGCCTCACTCCTAAGTGTAGATTCTAGCCAACCATTGGATGCGACAAATTTCGTCGTATCCATTTAGTGTCTTGGTTTCTAACCAATGCGCTGCCCTAATTTGGGTGACTTGGTCTCTAATCAAGATGCTGCATCCATTTTGGGCGACTTGGTCTCTAACCAAGACGCCACCTCCATTAGGTGCCTTGGTCTCTAACCCAGAAACTGCATCCCTTTTGGGCGACTTGGTCTCTAACCAAGACGCCGCATCCATTAGGTGCCTTGGTCTCTAACCAAGACACCACATCCCTTGTGGGCGACTTGGTCTTCTAACCAGGACGCCGCATCCATTAGGTGCCTTGGTCTCTAACCAAGACACCACATCCCTTTTGGGCGACTTGGTCTCTAACCAAGACGCCGCATCCATTAGGTGCCTTGGTCTCTAACCAAGACACCACATCCCTCTTGGGCGACTTGGTCTCTAACCAAGACGCCGCATCCATTAGGTGCCTTGGTCTCTAACCAAGACACCACATCCCTTTTGGGCGACTTGGTCTCTAACCAAGACGCCGCATCCATTAGGTGCCTTGGTCTCTAACCAAGACACCACATCCCTTTTGGGCGACTTGGTCTCTAACCAAGACGCCGCATCCATTTTATCAGGTGTTGGCGACGATTGCTTCTCGCCTTTCTCGTGGTGCCTCCGTTGTCGCCCTCCTTCGTCAAATTTCTTTATCTCTTATGACAGTGGCTTCCTTGACTACCTTCACCTTTCTAATCTCACCGTTCCAATAACTGTTTCATAAACAGAAAACTTGTCAAGTTTCAATAAAAATGATATTCTCAAAACGGTATGTAGGGAATAATTCTGCCTCCTTCCATCATGTTCATAAGTTACATCATGCTAGATTGGCAAATTCTACACAACTTTCCGTCAATGTGATGTAAACAAAAACACATGACCTCGAAGAAAGTTACGTAGCTTTTGTTATCTAGAGCAAAAATTAAAAGATGCAACTACAAAAGATTGCTACAACTTCATTGATAAAAACGCTTCAAATGATCAACACTCTGGGCATTCTTCAATTCTTCACCATCCTGCTTTCTCGGTAGATAAGTCCCTTCTCGAATAACTTGAGACACTGAAATGGCCCTTCCCACTTTTCATTCAACTTGGTAAAGCCTGGTTTGGGTCCCGTGGCTTCGCACTCCTTAATACCCAATCACCTACATTGAAAGACCTCTTGTTAACCCGCCTATCATGCTTTGAGCCTTCATCTTCTCGTTTGTAATTTACCATCCTCATTCTCGCTTGCAACCTCCTTTCATCAATCAAATCAAGATCATTACATCGTCGCTGGCCATTTCTCGCCTCATCATAATAAGTCACCCGGTAAGTCGGCAAGGCCATCTCGGCCGGTGCCGTGGCCGCATCCGTAAGTCAAAGCGACGCTGTTTCACCCGATTGAGCCCTTTATTGTGGTCCTCACATACCATAGTGCGATCGACAACTCTTCTAAACATGCGCCGCCTCTTCCTTCTAAATTTTTACATAAAGCGGCAATAATTTGTTTATTTGCCGCCTCCGCTGACCATTGCAGACGTGGTCCGTATACCGCCGACATCCAATGCTTAACATTCATCCTCGGCACTCCGCCGCAAATTTCTTACCAAATTGCGTTCCATGATCAGAGACAATGGCCCTGGGTAACCCATATCTGCACCAAATGTTTTGTTGAACAAACCTAATCACATTGTCTTCGCTTATTGTCGCCAGAGCCTTTGCTTCCGTCCATTTAGTAAAATAATCAACGGCAACTACCACATGCTGGCATCCTCCCTTGGCCTTTGGGAATGGCCCTATTAAATCAATGCCCCACATATCAAATGGCCACGTCGCGACAATAGGCGTCTGCTCAGTGGCGGGTTGCCGAGGTATATTCCCAAACCTTTGGCATTTCTCACATTTACGCACATATTCTTCAGCATCCTTCCTCAAACTTGGCCAATAATAGCCATGGAATAACACCTTTTCCGCCAGGGATCTCGCCCCAGGATGACCACCACAAACACCTTCATGAATTTCAAACAACACCTTCGCCACCATCCCTGGCTCTATGCATCTCATCAATGGCTTTGAAAAAGATCTTCTATACAGAATCCCATCCTGCACAGTGAACCGCGGGGAAGTCACCTTCACTAGCTTAGCTCTTTCTTCATCGAGCGACAACTCTCCCTTGTCTAGAAAATCTTTCATCTCAGTAACCCAACTCGCCCCCACTTCCCCTATCTCCATGACCATGGGCCTATCAATTGTCGGCGTGTTGACATATTCCACCAGGGGGTCAATAGCTGCTTCAATATCTTCGCTTCCAGCAGACCTACTTAGTGCATCCGCCCTGGAATTATCTTCTCGCCCAATTTGTACCAACTCCCAAAACTCAAAATGACTCAAGATGCTTCTTACCAAACTACAATATCTTATTAAAAAAGAATTCACCGTGCCATATTCGCCTTTCACCTGCTTAACAATCAACTGAGAGTCAGAATGAATCACAATCCTCTTTACTCCAGTATCCCGTGCAAATTCAATTCCCGACACCAATGCCTCGTACTCCGCCTGATTGTTAGATACTGGGAACTTGAACCGAAATGCCTTCTTATACTCACATCCCGCATCTGGTGATATTAAAACCATTCCCGCTCCTCCTCTGTCTTTTGCTGATGAACCATCTACATGAAGGACCCAACAATTCTCCGACCTCCTCTTTTCTTCAATCAAACTTGGTTCAGCCCGCTTTGCCACCTTCTTTTTCTCGCGCTCCTCAATTACTTCAGCCTGAGACTTCGTAAACGAGGTTTCAACTATAAAGTTCGCTAACGCTTGCGCCTTAATAGCTCGGCGGGATTCATATCGATGTCGAATTCGTCAACTCAATCGACCACTTCAAAAGTCTTCCCATGAGAATGCATTTCTTTGTAAAATCTTCCTCAAAGGAGCGTCAGTCAAAACAACAATTGTATGAGCGACAAAATATGCCCTTAGCTTTCTCGCCGCCACCACCAATGCATATGCTAACTTTTCTGCATTAAAATATCTCGACTCAGCTTCGCTCAATGCCTTAGATACATAATATACAGGCCTTTGAATTCCCCCATCTTCCCTCACCAATACTGCGGCAACTGCGTAGTCAGAGGCTGCCAAATAAACAAACAATTCTTCCCCCTCCACAGGGCTACTCAATAATGGCGGCTTCCCTAAATAAGATTTCATTTCCTCAAAAGCTGCTCCGCATTCCTCGCTCCACTCAAATTTCTTCCCGCCCTTCAACACTTTAAAAAACGGCAAACATCCCTCCGCCGACTTCGAAATAAACCTCCCCAGGGCAATAATCCTCCCATTCAGACGCTGAATCTCGCGGATAGATTTCGGTGGTGACATGTCTAATAACGCCTGAATTTTTTCTGGGTTGGCCTCAATCCCGCGCCTGTTTACCAAAAATCCCAGAAACTTTCCCGCAGTAACGCCAAATGTGCACTTACTAGGATTCAACTTCATCGAATTCCTTCTCAAGTTCTCGAAAGTTTCGGCGAGGTCCAACAAGTGGTTGTTCTCCCTGGTTTTGATCACCATGTCATCAATGTATGCTTCTATATTCCGCCCAATTTGAGACTTGAATACTTCGTTCACCATCCTTTGGTATGTCGACCCCGCATTCTTCAAACCGAAAGGCATCATTTTGTAACAAAAATTTCCCTTTGGAGTCCTAAACGCTGTTTTCGCCTTGTCTTCCTCCGCCATCTTGATCTGGTGATATCCTGAATAAGCATCAATAAAACTGAACACTCTGTGACCTGAAATGGAATCCACCAACTTATCAATCTTGGGTAAAGGATAGCAATCCTTGGGACATGCTGTATTCAAATCAGTAAAATCAATGCACATTCTCCACTTCTTGTTTGACTTCAAAACCATTACGGGACAAGCCAACCAAACCGGATATTGAATTTTCTCAATTATTCCCGCCTTCAACTACTTTTCCACTTCCTCCAATACTGCCACCTCTTTCTCCGGCGACAAATGCCTTACCCTTTGCTTAAATGGCTCCACCTTAGGATCAGCATTCAAACAATGCAGAGCCACACTCTCGTCAATACCCTTCATGTCTTCCGGTCTCCAAGCAAATACATCCAAATTTTCCTTCAAAAAATCAACCAAAGCTTCTCGCTCATCCCGCGACAGTTGCTTGCCAATCTTCACCTTCTGCTCGGGAAAATAACAATTGATTTCTACCTCCTCCAACTCTTCTCCTGCCTTGATATCTGGCTCATCCCGCACCTGCAACGTTTCCACCTCTATTCTTTTCCTCTTTCTCACACCAACGGGAACTGGCCTTTTAGGATCAGCAAATACATTACCAGTAGGCCGCCCCTGAGCGTCCTCTACTTCAATGGTTTCATAATCATCATCAGATTCATCTATGAGTACTTTAACATTTCCATCAACCACCTCTTCAATCCTTGGCTCCTCCATACTAACTAGCCTTACTACCCTGACATAACTTAAACTGGGCGTGGCTTTCACCATTTCCGTTGCCCAACTATCCTCTTCATCATCATCATCGCTTTGCTCCACCATGCCGGATTTTACATCTCGCCAAACTGCAACCTCCTTCATTCTTTCTCGCCTAACCTCAGAATCAGAATCTTGTTCATCCACCATACAAACTTCCCGCCTTCTTCTGAACACCCTTATCGCCTGCCCTGAAACTTGGTTTGTCGCTTCAGCCACCATAGCAGTTCCCTTTCTCATACTCTCCGTTATGACCCAATCTGGTTCGCCATTCTCCACCTCTACAATCTTAACCATATTTATCTTCAACTGACTAGATTCTACTTTGGAAGTCATCGAAATTGTACTCTCCGCCTTAGCTTTCAGCATCTCCTTTTGCTTTCTTACCACAGTGACCGCCTCACTCTTCAAGCAACCTATCCCATTGATGGTGGGATACTTCACCCTCTGGTGGGGAATTGACAGAACCATTTCAAAGCTCAACATGAATGGGATCCCCACTATAGCATTATAAGGAGACACAATGTCAACTACCATGAATTCGATATTCTCGCATCTCGCCAACTTTCCTTCACCAATTTCAACATCCAACATAATCGTGCCTTTAACCTTAACAGAGTGATTAGTGAAACCCTCAAGATATCCCTTATGAGGCACCAAATTTGCCTCTGTATAATTCATCCTTTTAAAAGCATCATAATAGAGCACATTCCTACTCGCCCCAGAGTCTACCATGACTCGCTGCACAATATTATTGCCTGGATACATAGTGATGATAATTGGCTGACTCCCATGGCTCTTGGTAACAGCCAATTCTCGCCTGGAAAAACTGATCACCCTATCTTGACTGGCGGGAAACTGAGGAACGTCAAACGTATGCGTCAAAGTCATGATTTGGGTATTCAACTGAGATACACTGGGTAATGGGTCGTGAATGACATCCACCAAATTTCTCTCAGGCCTACGTTGATCATCCCGCCCAACATTCTCCTCCAAATACTCCTGCAAGAAACCTCTGTCAATCTTCCCCTGAATCAATCTCCTTAAATTATAACAATCATCAGTCTTGTGTCCTTTATCCTTGTGAAACTCACAATAACTATTCTGATCTCTAGCCGGACCAGTTCCTGGAGCAATAGGAAAAGGTTCAGGCAAATTTATTTTCTTCATGATCTCGCTGATAGGAGTGTTCAACCGACTATACTTGATGTCTGTCTTTGGCTTGAACTCTCTTTGACCCCCCATGCGCCCTTCTCCACGGCCTCCACTCCCCCCCGCTTGACTTGCCCCTCTGCTGCCGCCAAATCCTCTCCGATCATCTCGCACTACCTCCACCCTTTCACCCACCACTTTCTTGATCTGATTTGCCGCTGGAGTTCCCTTGGTCTTAACTCTAGCTCCACTACAAAATCCCCGTACTCTTTCATATAACTCCCCCGTAGTTTTTGGCAATCTCATTCCTAGCTCCTGCAAGTGACCCGTCGCATAACCGGTGTTATACAACATGATTATCTCGCCTTGAGCGATGTCAGGGACTTGATTTGCCACTCCCATGAACCTGTTAGTCAAATATATGCTTTGGCTTAGAATTGCTTAATTCCAATCATAACAAGCATTAATGAGGACCCCTAATTTAGTTAGATCAAAATAGAATTTTTCTATGTACCATAGGATCCCTTAGTGCTAGTGCCAAGTGTTTTTGCTATGTATTTTTCTCAAGATTTGAAGACTTGAAGACCTGAGAATTTCCATCAGCATTGTGTGAGTTACCGGTTGGAGTCAGTTACCGGTCAAAGCTTCACTTACCGGTTGAGTATCTTACTGTTGAAGTTACCGGACCGGCACCTCATTACCGGCTATGTTACTTTACCGGTTAAGGCTTACTCTTCAAGCTTCCTCGGTTATCGGCTTGCTGGTGCATTAATTGCTCCCAACCACCAAGCCATCAACTTTAGCTAAAGTTGGTAAAGCAAGCATGCTGACATGACATCTCTGCAGCAAATCTGTACCTACTTTGAGAATGTCAAGTAACCAGTACTCACAGAGCCCCATCTATCTCTGGAAATCCTCTCTATCCAAATCTCAGGCATTTAATGCAAGAATCTTCCCATTTAATGCCTGCCGGTCAAGTTATCATTGCAACCTCTTCAAAGACAACGGCTCCTTTTCAAAGTTCACTATAAATAGCTTTCCTGGAGCATTGAAGAAGGTTGGGTGCATTTATGATTCTTGAGAGTGAGTTGCTTTGAGCTACCGACCTGCACATTCTCTAGTTCAAGGCATTCAAAGCAAGTCCCCTATTCACTAGACATCTCTCGTTAGGACTTATACACCGGCACCCTCAATCAATTCTGTAGTGTTCCTCCATTAGACTACTTATGGAACACATTGATTGATTCACACACAACACCCTAGAGAAATCGGCTCGGCTTGTGAGCACATCTCTAGAAAACACCAGTCTTTATTGTAGCACGACCCATTAGTGGTCACCTCTAGTTTAGCGACCTTTCAATCATTGGCTTGCAACTTGTAATAGGTAGAATCCATTAATAAAGTAGTGCACCTTCACAAATCCAAGTTCGACCAAACTTGGTAGAGGACGTAGCGCTTATTTAACACCGTGAACCTCTTCAAACAATGTGTCATTTATTGCTTTGCTTGTTTTACATTGTGTAGTTGTTATCGGTTGATAATCTCTCAACCTGGTCACAACCTATTGACTTCACTTACCGCTCACTTTGTTTGTCTTACTTGGAAATAATTTGGTCTTGTCTTGCATGATATTTTGTCTTACCGGTTTGCCTCTTTCTCTAAACCGAAAACTTAATTTCCGCCGTGCAAAATCACTTACCGGTGAGCTAAAGTTTTTCAAAAGAAGTTTTTAGCAAAAGTTAAAACAAAGCTATTCACCCCCTCTAGCCTCGATTCCTACCATTTGGGACCTAACAATTGGTATCGTAGCCTACAATTTTCGAAAATCATTTTTCCAAGCTTAACCGCTTGAATTGCCAATTCCAAAATGGCAGAAAAATCATGCAAACATACAACTTGACATCCGTTCCCATGTTGAACGATAACGAATTTCCGTATGGAAAAACAGAATCATGCGGTACTTGGATTCAATAGATGATAGGTTAACTAATGTAGTCGAGATGGTCCCATGACACCCTTGAAAATCAATCTCGCAACCAGAGCTCCCAAAACTCCTCTCATGGATCATGCAGATAGAGAGTCTGAACAAGATTTTGAGGTTTATGAAACTTATGTGCCAAAACCTCGAGAAGAATGGACTGAGGATGACAAACTGTGACTCCTTGGACAGTAAAAGCTTTGCACATCATAACCTCGGGACTTGATGACAGACCGTACAAACAAGTACAATGCTATGAGACCGCTCAACAAGTGTGGCGTAGTCTACTCAGATACTTTGAAGGAGATCATGTGGCCAAGGACAACGGACTCTACAAAAGTGTTGCGAGTTTGAGTCCTTCAAGAAGAATCCAAATGAGACAATGAAGGAAACGTACGACCGATTCTCGCGAGGTGAGTAACTCTTGTGCATCTTTAGTGTAGAGTCTATACCATGAAAGACCTAAACATGAGATTCCTCAATTCTCTTGGAGACTTGTGGCATGTGAAGGTCGCTATTTTGAAAGAATGCCGTGATTTGAATGTTACTCATATTCGAACATTGTGTCTACTTTGTTCTTATATGAGGAAGAGCTCAACCTAATGAGTGGAGTGCAAAAACAATTTAAAAATTTATCTCGCAGACTAATCGAGATCTTCCCCTGTTCTTCTATGCTTACCGGCCAAACTACTACTACCGTTGACTCTCCCTCAATATCTCGGCCTCAACCAACTCAAGCCAATACCTCAACTAGTACACCTCTTGAGGTAGAGGATGAATTTGCCGCATTTGCTAGAAATTACAAAAGGTTTAAGGATTTTAAGAAATCCCACACAAATCATTCCAACCCAAATCCTCATCTTTCCATAGATCTGAAACTATCAAAGAAAAGGCCAAACCTCAACCTCAACCGATGGTAAAAATGCCCAAGGTGAGCTTGTGTGTTACAATCAGAGAAACCCGGCCATTTTGCCTCCAAATGCCCTCAACCGAAATATGAATTTCTGAGGAAGAAACCGATTCAAGAAATTTCCTAGATCTAAGAATTTAGTTGCGGAGGATGCAACCGAAAAGGCTTTACTGTTTGGTTTGAGACCGACTACGAGAATGAGGAAGGCGGACTTTGCCGACTCGGATGAAGATGTCGATGTCGCTTTGTTGCTATGGATGGAACTTATGATAAACCCATCTCTCTACAAACTCCTATCTTTAGACACCCCAACTCCAATGAACAATCATCTTATGTTGACCGGACTCCACCTATGAGATCTCCCTTGACATACTTTGATGATCCCATTCCTATCCCCAAGGTAGATGCAGGCAATCCATATAACTTCAAAATTCAAAACATAGGTGGATCCCTACATGGTCACTCCAGAAACCATGCCCACTCTCGGGCCGTTGATGCAACCCATTCAACCGACCTATCAAGCTCGAAGCCTTACCGATCGCTTCTTATCAACCGATGCTTGAGAACCGACCGATTCACTTAAAGCCTCTAACCGAGCCTAACCTCCGAACCGATATCATCACTACCAAATTTTGATCCCAATTTTGAACCATCATCCTCTTCCCTCGGCCTACCGTTGACCCTATGCCCAATATGTCAAAGTCTCGAAATGGCGAGAGGTGATGAATGAGCTCTTCTCCGATTTTGAAAAATTAAATGAAGCTCACAAAATTATGGCCGATAATTTCAAAATAATCTCTGCTGAAAATGACTCTTTGAAAGCCGAAATAAAAGATTTGAAAGAAAGCAAGCTAGAGTCGGTTCGGTTAAAAAGGACAATCAAGAACTCACCGAGAGATCGAACATTTCTGTTTGTCAAATTGCGATCTTGTGTCAAGAAATAATTCTCTTTCTAAAACTATTGACACTTACACAAAATCCCGAGCTGCTATGGAGACTATCATACAAGATCGAGATGTCTCCAAACCGAGATGTTACAACCGGAATAAGTTTTACCTCCGGCGGTAAGGAAAATGACAAAGAATAACAAACCGGCTACCAAGTCTCTGTCTCGAGAACTTGATGGGTAAATTTGATGATGCTCAATCCAAATTGATTAAGAGAGAGTTAACTAAACCTTTCAAAGTCAGTTCCACACACCTATCCCAAGGGAAGGGAACAGATGAAAGCTTATTTGGGCAAAAACAAATCCCGATGGACCGAGGTAGGCGATCTGAGCTAGGACAATATGTTCCACTCGGTGATGGAAAAACAAAGGTGGAATTAAAATTGTTAACCAGGTTGCTTAGGTAAGGAAACTACAACCGGTAAGGAAGCCATCACCGGTAAGGGACAAACCGGTCGAGACAAGCTGTCACCGGTCAACCAACCGGTGAGGGCTCCCTAACCGGTAATAGATCTTCCAAACCAGTGCAACCAGTCAACAAAGCTAAATCCATCGCCTTCGTCCCCAAAGGATCTGTTTAGTCCAATCGGTTAATCCTCTCAAGCATTGGCAAAATTGAACATCAATTCATCTAAGCCTCCTCAGCCATCTTCTAATAAATGTGTAAACTGTGGTTTTATTGGTCACAAGGCTTATGAATGCCTCTTGAAGCACCTATCTGGACCCACCTGAGTCTAAAAGCTCGGGTGGTGGCCAGGTATGGCCGCCAAAGAGGAACTAACTCTTTGGACCCAAAAGAATAAGGGGGACCATAAGCTTCTTGTTTTATTTCAGGAATGCTGAATGGCCTCAACCGATGCCGGTAAGGATGTTTGGATTATGGACAGTGGATGCTCTAGGCATATGACTGGACATGCTGATCTCCTCACCGATCTGGAAGAAGCATCTGGTCCTCCAGTTGTCTTTGGTGACAACGCAAAGGGTAAAATTATCGGTCGTGGATCCATCAAAAGAGGTACAGTTATTGTACAGAAGGTATCTTTGGTGGATGGTCTGAAACATAACCTTATCTCTATATCACAATTCTCGTGACAAAGGTATGCATTGTGTTTTCAATTCTTCCAAGCTTGCTATGTGAAAGACATTGCTACGGGTGAAACACTTCTCACTTTGGATATAGAAAAGGTAACGTATACGCTATAGATTTAAACAATGTCTCGAATGTTACTAATGTTTGTTTTGTAGCTAAGAACATCGGTGAGAATTCTGGCTATGGCACAAGAGACTCGATCACTGAACTTCAAATATCTATCCAAGCGGCCAATAAAAATCTTGTCGCCGGCTTACCTCAGGTGTCTGCTGATCATGGAAGGAAATGTAGAGCTTGCCAATTGGGAAAACAGCATAAAGAATCTTTCCGCAAAGAAGCTGCTTGTCCCACTTCTAGGTGCCTCCAGTTGCTACATATGGATCTGTTTGGCCCCACAACAAGCTGCCGGTTTAGGGGTAGCAGATATGCTTTGGTTGTTGTAGACGACTTCTCAAGATATACCTGGGTGGAGATGTTTGCTTCAAAAGATGATACATATGAAGTAGCCACCAGATTATTCCGTCTACTGCAAACCCAAAAAGAATGTGACATCATCAGTATGAGATCAGATAATGGAACCGAATTTAAAAATCTTGGAATTGCTCGATCTTGTGATGATCATGGAATAGATCATAATTTCTCATTCTTGGTACTCCGCAACAAAATGGTGTAGTTGAGAGAAAGAACAGGACCTTGATCGAAGCTGGAAAAACAATGATATCCGAAGCTAGGCTTCCCAAGTATTTTTGGGCCGAAGCTATCCATACTGCCTGCTTCACCTAGAATAGATCCTTGGTCAACAAGTTTCATAACAAGACCCCTTATGAGCTATGGCGTGAGGAATCCCTAACATTGGTTTCTTCAAGATCTTCCGCAAATGCTACGTACTTTACAACGGTAAAGAGCGCCGAGGTAAATTTGATGAAAAGGCTGATGAAGGTATCTTTGTGGGATACGCCAAGCACGATAAGGCATTTAGAATTTTTAATAAACGGTTATTGAAAATTGTTGAATCTGTTCATGTTACTTTTGATGAATTTGATTTGCTAGAGTCGATAAGGCTCCAAATAGTGCTTGATAATTACGGTGTGTTTGAGACGGTGAAACCGGCAATCAAAACTCCAATCATTCCACCGGTTCTAATGCAAATCAATCCGGTTCGGCCTTCGGCCTCAAGTGGTGTAACTTGTAGAGACTTAGTTGATGACTCCTTCTTTCCCCAATCGGTTAGGCAATCCAATAGACAACCCCAGCTAACCGATTTATTACCAACCAATCCTCATATTAATTTTCCTAATTCACCTCCTGAAGCTGAACCTATTTCAAACAATTTGCAGTTTCCTTCCCCACTTACCGATCACCAGTCTCCATCACCTTCTCCAAACCGATCTCCTTTACCGATCACTTCTCCCTTTACCGATTCTACTCCTCCATTAGAAAACCTTAGACAAGAATCGGTCAGGCAAGACCTCCCTAGGGAAGTGAGACCAGTAAGAGATCACCCTTTAGAAAATGTAATAGGTGATGTCTTTGGTCCCAGAATGACTAGAGGCCAATTAAGAAGCATGGAGGATCAACATGGATTATTTTCCTCTGCTATGGTCTCAAATATTGAACCAAAGAAGACTGAGGAAGCACTAGATGACCCCAGTTGGGTAGAAGCTATGCAAGAAGAGCTTAATCAGTTTGATAGATGTAAAGTTTGGGAGTTAGTGCCTAGACCTAGTGATCAAACCGTAATTGGAACGAAATGGGTTTATAGGAATAAATTGGATGAAACTGGAAAAATTATTAGGAACAAGGCTAGACTAGTGGCGAAAGGGTATAGGCAGGAAGAAGGCATAGACTATGATGAGACTTTTGCTCCCGTAGCTAGATTAGAAGCCATTAGGTTATTCCTTGCCTATGCTGCCTACAAAGAGTTCAAGCTATATCAAATGGATGTGAAAAGTGCCTTTCTCAATGGGGAACTTCAAGAACTTGTTTATGTTGATCAACCCCCTGGTTTTGAAGATCCCAAGAAGCCAAATCACGTATACAAATTGAATAAAGCTTTGTACGGCCTCAAGCAAGCACCTCGAGCATGGTATGAAACTCTCTCCAAATTCCTACTTAGTGAGAAGTTTGAACGAGGTAAAATTGACACCACCTTATTTATTGCTAAGCATAATGGTCATTCATTGTTAGTTCAAATATATGTTGATGACATTATTTTTGGATCTACTAACGAGAAATTATGCAAGAGATTTGAGAAACTTATGCAGAGCAAATTTGAGATGAGCATGATGGGTGAGCTTACATTTTTCCTTGGACTTCAAGTCAAGCAAACCCAAGAAGGTATTTTTATAAATCAAGCCAAATACACCAATGATCTTATCAAGAAATTTGGTCTTGACTCTGCTCATCCTCAAAGCACTCCTATGGCCACCAATGTACACCTTGACAAAGATGAATCCGGTAAGAAAGTAGATATGACACTCTACCGAGGTATGATAGGCTCTTTACTTTACTTAACCGCCAGTAGGCCAGATATCATGTTTGCCGTATGTGTATGTGCTAGATTTCAAGGCGACCCTAGAGAATCTCATTTGCAAGCATTAAAAGAATTATAAGATATCTTTTGGGAACTGCTAACTTAGGTTTGTGGTATCTAAAAGATTCTTCATTTACACTTATTGGATATTCAGATGCCGATTTTGCAGCTTGTAGGGTCACCAGGAAAAGTACTAGTGGAACTTGTCAATTTCGGGTAACCGTTTGGTTTCTGGTCGTGCAAGAAACAAGCATCAATTTCCACTTCTACTACTGAAGCCGAGTACATAGGCTCTGGAAGTTGCTTTGTTCACAAATTCTATGGATGAAGCAACAACTAGTGGACTATGAAATCCCTCAAGAAGTATGTCCTATCTATTGTGATAACACCTCGGCTATCTCAGTCTCCAACAATCTGTGATGCATTCAAAGACTAAGCACATAGACATCAAATACCATTTCCTCAAGGATCATGTTGAAAAGGGTAACATTATTCTTTTAAAAGTCCATACGATTATCAATTAGGCGATATCTTAACAAAACCATTGGACATTAAAAGATTTGAATTCCTTAGAGGAGAACTAGGCATGATTGATATTCGATAAACATTATGTGCTAACTTTGTTATCTGTGTAAGCTCTCAACAAAGATCAAAGGTGACCTCACTCATTTACCGATGCTTGCTAGTGCTCATTTACCGGTACCCTTACCGGTAAGGCAAGACTCCCTTTACCGGTCCTCTTACCGACATACCTGATCGGTAAATGGTATCTCTATCCAATGGTCCTTTACCGAAGATAGTCTCTCTTACCGGTCAAAATACCTGACCGGTTAGCTACCTTACCGATTGCCCTTTACCGACGAACTGCGGCCGGATCCAAATTTGCAATCCGTTTTTAACCGGCTCGTTTGTCATCATTGCCTATCAAGTCACATCTATCCCTTCGCCGCTGCAGTCTGCAACCTACCGTACTATCCTTTACCTGTTTCCCATGCTCCTATACAAAAGAAGTAGATCAATTTTAAATAATTGATCAAAAAGGTAATATCTGTATCATTCATTTTTATCAAAAAGGTTATCTTTTTGTACTTTATTATATTTTGATATAACTGTTGCACACACGTTCATATTTTCATGACACATCTTTAATTTCGTGAAACAAAACTGTCAATCAATGTGCACGACAGTTAAAAACCTTTAAGCTTCTTTTGCTTTAACCAACACACCTCTTCATCTTCCCGCTCTTTTGTCCCCTATATAAGGATTTCAAAATCTCATTCAAACTTTCTGGATTCTCTCTCTCTAAAAGATCTAAGCAACCGGCAATTTACTCTCATACTTCATCTTCTTCTTCTCCATCTGTTCTTCACTACTTGAGATTTCTGGTATGTTTTTGAAACTCTAAAGACTTCTAGATCTCCTATATCTCTAGAATCATCTAATCTCTTAAAATCATTTGTAGAAATCTCATTGATTCTAACTTATTTTGTTTGAATGATTATTTGATTCACGGATGGCCATCAAGAAAGACATCTCTGGAGGGTACATTCTCTCCAGCTGTTTCGACTCCGATGAAGGCCGTGCCATTGAAGCTCTATTCATTCTTTGCCTGAGTTATTCCTTTCGTGATGCTGAAGGAAATGAAGACATTTATTATGAGATGGTTAATGAGTTATTTGAGAATGGTGTTGTGGATGAAAATGAGAATATTATCTCCACTTCTTCTTTGGTGTCCCCGTCACTTTTAGCCACTGCCACCATTGCTGCGCCTTCCCAAATCTTTTCTTCCACCGGTCCATCTTCTATCTCCATGAAAGATATGATTCTTGCCTGGGCAAAAGTTAGAGGATCTCGACCCCTTCGTTACCGGTGAAGCTAACAAGAAAGCCGGTTTTGATGCTTTGTTTTCTGCTTATTTCATTCTTGATGTTGTAGACCGATGTTTCATTTGCCGGTCGGCTCTCATCATTGTATTACCATGATACAATGGGAAGCAATTGTCGCCATCATTATTGGTGGAGAATTCAAGCTGGTGTGCTTTCCTTTACCGGATTGTTTTAATTGCTTTTAAGAAATTTCGAAGGAAAGGCCATCTACCAAGACCAACAAAGCCAAACCTTGTCATTATCTGATGATTAGCCGTGCTCTCAGATCCATCCCTGCAGTTCTTCAAGCCTCTGAGAATCAACCCAAGTATCCTCAATCTTTCTGCAAAGCGTTTGACAAGTTTGACATGATTAGAGCCATCAAAGAATCTACCGGTAAACCAACCGGTAAGCCGACTGAGCCTTCCACCGGTAATCCAACCGGTAAATCTGATGAACTGCTACCAAAGAAACCAGTCGGTAAACCAATCGGCAAACCAACTCATAAGAAGAAGAAACTCTCTAGCCGGCCAAAGGTTGCTCAAGTTACCGGTGCTCCTCCTGCTCCCAAACCTTCTTTGCCAGTAAAGAGAAAACTACTTGAGTCTTCTTCTTCTGATGATGATGATAAGCCTATCTCTATCATTCTTTCCCCTACCAGAATGCAAAAAGCCACAGCCAGAAAATCAGCTCCTCCCCCTTCCAAGAAATCCAAACCTATTCCAAAATCTTCCCAACAAATTGCCAAAGAAAATGCTGAGAGAAGAAGGAGAATTGAAACAGACTTGGGAAACTTCATACCATTCATTCCCAAAAGACTCTTTAATCACAACTTCCTTACCGACAAAATTCCATTTACCGGTCAATCATCAACCCGACCGGTAAGTCACTGCAAACCGATCAGAAACCCAACCTTTCACATTTACCATTACAATCCCTGGCTAGTCAATCCTACCTTTGAACCATCTCCCACTTGGGTTTATCCTATTGAGCACTTGCCTCCTTTCCTTCGAAAGCTTTTGCAATTCCATGAGATCAACAAAGACTCGGTCGATCGGTGACATATCTGATTATGTGGATTTTGACAACATCCATGAAGATAAAGGTCTCTACTATACCAAGCCATGTTTGTTGAATGACTATGATATCTCACTATCCAGAGATAGTCTACTCAAGCTTTACAATCGGTATTTTGAATTGCTGCCTCCAATGTGGAATGCCATCTACTTGGCTCAGGATAGGCTCCGGCAAGACATGATGATTCAGGCAGTGTGGATTGATTTTGCCATTCTTTATAATGCTCAGGATACTCTTAAGGAATCTGATCCTTATCAGCTTGGAAGATTTGAGTTACCTGGAGATGATCTTCCCTCCTTTGATCCTGAAATTGTCAACTTAGGACCTCGAAGATGGCAATTCGTGAAGAATGTTATGGATGTGGTGCAAAATCTGGTGGACTTGAACAGAGACTTTCAGAGTATGGGTGATATCTCTCTTTCGGACTTCTTCAACTCTATTCAGTCCAACAAAAACAAATGGGCTACTGTTCCTGATGAAGAAATTGAAGAAATGTTCAAGGACATTAATGACTCCGATAATCAAACCATTGATAGGGCAGAGCAGTCTGTCACAAGCTCTAGCTCTACTGACTCTAGTGATTCAGATGCCGATGACCAAGATGCTGCTGTGATTGATAGATCTGAGAAGATAAGTACTGACTTCACAACTCCTTTACCGATGCAACATGTGGGAGGAGGTAGTACTGAGACTTCTCCAGTTACCGTTCTTGCTTCAGGAGGAGGAGAAGTTATTAGACCGTGCCCTTCACCGGTTGTTCAACCGATGCCTCTTACCGGTGAAATACTTCAACCGGTTAGAGAAGAGTTACCGGCTTCTGAGCCATTTACCGGTGCTTCTCCTTTACCGGTTAGTCAGCCCCTTACCGTTGCATCTACTGAACCGGTTAAGGCAATCAATGTTGATGATATCCTTCTCCAGCAAGCCTTAGCAGCTAGCTTATTTACCGAGCAAACGGAAAAGCTCAAGGAGAGTCAAAGGGCAACCATTGAAGAGTTGGCTACTCAGAAAGCCATTCAAGCATCTCTTCTACCGGTCAGTCAATCGGTAAGTCAAGTTATTCTTCCTTCCTCTTCTAGAGCCAATTCACCGGTTCAGGAGGAGGATATTGATCCCATCTTTGATGAAGACTCCCTCTCTGATTTCTATGAAGAAGAAGAAGATGTTGATTTTGATGAGAATGATCCAACAATTCCTCCTGTTTATGATGATCCTGGTATGCGTCAGAAGGATCTCATGTCTACTCTAAATTTCTATACCTCCAAAGCTTCTATTCCTCGATCTGCCGATGGCATACCTTTATTTGAGGTTCATGAGAAGATCCTTAGCAAGGCAGTAACTGAGCCAACTCCAATGCCTCCATCTATTGCCGATCAATTTCAGAAGCAAAGAAGAGAAGATAGAATGTCTACTTTTATTGATGTTGTGTCAGACATGAAGGTTGGTGCTGCTCCTGAAGATACCCCTCCTAGATATACCAAAACTACTGGGCCCGGTGAGACAAGTCGCCGGTATCAGAAGGTTAAGGTGTTAAAGCTTAAGAAGCGTCCAATTCCTCCCAAGGGCAAAGCAATCCTTCCTGGCAAAGATGAGCAACAGTTGGTTACTGATTTCCCCTCTCCAAAACCAAACAAGAAATATCCTTCCTCTATTCAGCAACACAATCGGTTTATCAGGATTCATGGGCCTGTTGCAACATTTGCCCCCTGCACCGGTTGAAAGCACCCTTTCAACCGATGACTTCTTTATCCGGTATATGTCTATTAATGGACGTATTACTCAAATTCTGGAGTTGAGGCTTTTTAATTGGTCTGGTTTTGTTACTAAAATGGTTGGCTTATTGCCAAATGTGACCAGACTCTCTGTGATAAAGAAAGGCAAGCCTATACCTTGGAGCAACATAAGAGAAGCTTCATTACTTCTGCTGGCTATTAGAGTAATTCACATTCTAAGGCGTCGGCAAGCCGTCTTACCGTTGGTCCCTATTGCAGCTGACCTCTTGGAACTTTCTTTTGCTGAGATGATGAGTTTGGAACCCTTTGATCCACATGCTCCTGATTCTCCTTTACCGATTGCTCCTCCTGTCTCTCCCATGGAAATATTGGATGAGGAGATTGAGATCTCTCCTACCGGTGAAGTGTCTCGGTCCGTTGAAACCTCTCTTACCGACCCATCTTCTCCTATTACCGATAGCCGTGTTGCCGATCAATTGCCTCCAGTTACCGATGCTCCTTTGCCTGCTAGCCAACCGGTTTCTCAATCCATTTTCTTACCTACCCCTCCTACCGATGATTTAAATAGGCCACTCCTTGCTTCAGATTTGGTAGGTCTTCATAGAGCCGTGCTTGATGGTTTTGTTGAAGTCAACATTGAGTTAGCTCGTTCTTTCATTAAGTCCAATCAGGAGGAGGAAGAGAGAAAATTTGATTTATTGAAGACTGGTATTGCTTTGTCTCTTGGCAATTTCATGACCGATATAAGTGCTAGAGACAACGTCATCAGAGATCTTCAGGGACAACTTGTTGAGGCTCAGCAAACCAATAAAATCCTTTGTGAGCAACAACTTGAAGGCAAAGAAATTATCAACCGATCCATTGAAGAACTCAAAAGGACAGCTGAAGCCCTTAGTAGCTGTCAAGAAAGGAACCGTGAGCTTGAATTGGAGTTAGCCAAAGTAAAAGCTAAAAATGAAGTGCTAATGGTGGTTAGAGAAGATAGGAAGAAAAGGAAAAGGGATGAGAAAGAGAAGAGGAAAGCAAAGAAATCCAAAGCTTCTGATACTGCCCCTCCTTCAGATGCTGTCCCTCCTTCAGATGCTGCCCCTCCTTCAGATGCTGTCCCTCCTTCAGATGCTGCCCCTCCTTCAGATGCTGCTGCTCCTTAGCCGATCTTGTTTCAAGCCTTTTACCGGTGCAGCTCTGAGAATGTAACCGATGAAGTTTTTGTCTTTCTTTCCTCATTCACCGGTCCACAAACACTAATAAGAATCTCTTACCCTCAAACTTTGTGTTTTGTTTGAAATTCCTTCTATTGTTTTGAATGCTTCATATGCTGCTAACCGTTATATTTTTGCAGGATCATTCAAAATCATTACCCATTTTCGATCTTTTATTTTTCTAATCTGTAAGCTTTCCTTAGGTAGCATCAAGTTGTCTCTTGACTTGGGGAATGATATATTATATAGACAAAATCTTTATCATTCTTTTCTAAATCAAGAAGATGCCAACCTAGGATGATTGGACTTAAGCAATTAGGAGGAGATTGTTAGTCAAATATATGCTTTGGCTTAGAATTGCTTAATCCCAATCATAACAAGCATTAATGAGGACCCCTAATTTAGTTAGATCAAAATAGAATTTTTCTATGTACCATAGGATCCCTTAGTGCTAGTGCCAAGTGTTTTTGCTATGTATTTTTCTCAAGATTTGAAGACTTGAAGACCTGAGAATTTCCATCAGCATTGTGTGAGTTACCGGTTGGAGTCAGTTACCGGTCAAAGCTTCACTTACCGGTTGAGTATCTTACCTGTTGAGTTACCGGACCGGCACCTCTGTTACCGGCCATGTTACTTTACCGGTTAAGGCTTACTCTTCAAGCTTCCTCTGGTTATCAGCTTGCCGGTGCATTAATTGCTCCCAACCACCAAGCCATCAACTTTAGCTAAAGTTGGTAAAGCAAGCATGCTGACATGACATCTCTGCAGCAAATCTGTACCTACTTTGAGAATGTCAAGTAACCAGTACTCACAGAGCCCCATCTATCTCTGGAAATCCTCTCTATCCAAATCTCAGGCATTTAATGCAAGAATCTTCCCATTTAATGCCTGCCAGTCCAAGTTATCATTGCAACCTCTTCAAAGACAACGGCTCCTTTTCAAAGTTCACTATAAATAGCTTTCCTGGAGCATTGAAGAAGGTTGGGTGCATTTATGATTCTTGAGAGTGAGTTGCTTTGAGCTACCAACCTGCACATTCTCTAGTTCAAGGCATTCAAAGCAAGTCCCCTATTCACTAGACATCTCTGTTAGGACTTATACACTGGCACCTCAATCAATTCTGTAGTGTTCCTCCATTAGACTACTTATGGAACACATTGATTGATTCACACACAACACCCTAGAGAAATCAGCTCAGCTTGTGAGCACATCTCTAGAAAACACCAGGTCTTTATTGTAGCACGACCCATTAGTGGTCACCTCTAGTTTGGCAGCCTTTCAATCATTGGCTTGCAACTTGTAATAGGTAGAATCCATTAATAAAGTAGTGCACCTTCACAAATCCAAGTTCTGACCAAACTTGGTAGAGGACGTAGCAGTTATTTAACACTGTGAACCTCTTCAAACAATGTGTCATTTATTGCTTTGCTTGTTTTCTGTTGTGTAGTTGTTATCAGTTGATAATCTCTCAACTGGTCACAACCTATTGACTTCACTTACTGCTCACTTTGTTTGTCTTACTTGGAAATAATTTTGTCTTGTCTTGCATGATATTTTGTCTTACCGGTTTGCCTCTTTCTCTAAACTGAAAACTTAATTTCCGCTGTGCAAAATCACTTACCGGTGAGCTAAAGTTTTTCAAAAGAAGTTTTTAGCAAAAAGTTAAAACAGGCTATTCACCCCCCCCCCTCTAGCCTGATTCCTACCATTTGGGACCTAACAGAACCTGTCTGTGAAAGTCGCAATCCCTTCCCCATCCTTTTGTTTAAGACTGCACAACTCCGTCTTTTGAACCGGTTGTGATCCTGACGCACTAAATCTCGCCAAGAATTTCTCCCTGAAATCTTGATACCCCATTATAGAATCTTCAGGCTGTGCTAAGAACCAATCCAATGCGTGATCTACCAGAGTGCTCACCAAAGCTCGACACAAAACTGCTTCATTCTCAGTCAACAGCGACATGGTTGCTTCAAATCCTCCCACATGAGTTACTGCTCTAGATTTTCCTGAATAACTTGATAAATTTGGCATGCGAAAGCTTGGGTCTGGGGCTACACCTTTGATACTTTGAGTGAAAGGAGCCAAAAAGAGCTTTTTTCCTTCCACTTTCTTTATTCCCGCCTCTAAATCCTTAATTTTCTTCGCCATCTCAGCCATCTCATTTCTCAACTTTTGTTCCTCTTCCTTCTTAGCCTTCTCTGCCTCACTAGCCCTGGCCAATTCTGCGGCTTTTATGGCTTCTGCGAGCTTCTCGGCTTCTGCCGCCCTTGCCGCCTCTGCAGCTCTCCGCTCCCTTTCCTTCTCATACTCTTTATCTTTCCTCTCTTGTCGCCCTCGCTCCCTATCCCGTGGTGACCTCTCACGATGTCGCCTAGCATCATGATGTCGCGATATCTGGGTCCTTTCCTTGCTACGTCCTTCGTCGTGCGTTGAGCCACTAGATTCATTACTGTCATATTCAAAGTAATAAGATTCTTCTTTGGAGTTGCCTGGCTTGTGGTATATTTTCTTTCTCCTCTTCTTTCTCGCTTCCAAGCCATCATCCCGCCTTCGATTTTCCGCTAATCTCCTGGGCAGCGGCGTATCTACATCCTGTCTTGGTCTATTAGCCACGCTAGCGCTAACCTCTCGATTTTGCCCGCCGATATGGGACCTTCCCGCTTGCACATTCAATAACTCCTCCGGAACGTGGGAAGGCTCCACATGTAGCTCCTTTAATTGTTGATTATTGGCAAGAACGTGCATCCACGCCTCATTATCCGCCCTCAGCTTTTCAATCCTTTCTCGTACTTCAGCATTTTTTGACTTCGCGGGAACTTGCCCTTCATCCACTGCCTTGGCCCTCTCCACTCTCACCCTTTCCTCCTGCTCCCTAGCCCGCCTAATGCTGGTGTTGGTCTCAGACGTATGGACCTCCACCCCTCTTTCGCATCCCCGCTCCAGCTCCCGCACGAGCATCCTTAGCATTTGGAGTTGCCAATGTTATGTTCTGAGCCGCCCTAGAGGGGGTAGCTTTTTCTTGTCCAACCACCATAACTTACTTCCAAATAAATGTATACTTTTACAAACACTTCAAGCCAAATCACACCTTTTCACAATAAACCAACTGTTCTGACAACTTTACAATTCACTTTCTGAAAACAAAACGCCTTTAATACATGTATTAATGAACTTACAACCTTTATAGCCAAGGACAACTTTATGACTTCCTGAAATAAATACAACAATCCAAAAAACAACCTCTGACAAGTACCATCTGAGAATCCTCCTTGGTTCTCTAGTCAACTAGCTTTTACTCCTTTGATCAAAACCGACAGTTAGAATCTTCTGGGCTCCACCGACGTAACAACAAGATTCACCTTCTTTCTCACCTCCTATAGCCCACCAATAACCTCCCAAACTTCACCTAGCCACCCAAAGAAGAACGCTCAGTCCCGGCAACGGAACCAACTGATGCTGCCATGGAAAATGGTATTGATCAGGAGCTGAGTCTCCAGCTACTTCAATGGATACTACGGCTGATCTTCTTGGGATGGCACACCTTGGGACCTACACACACGTGAAGAACAGTGAACTAAACCGGGGGTGACTCCGGTGAAACCCCTCCGGCGTGAGAATCAGTCCACAATTCAGATCAAAAGAAAATAGCAAAATTAATGGAGAAGAGAGAGTTTAGAGAGAGAGAGGAACTTACCTAATAATGCTCAACTTTACCTATTTATATCTCAATATAACTATAGGCCATGCTTCATAGGGACACGTGTCCCTCACCCACGCATTGTCAGTCAACCACCCCTAAAATTAGTAAAAAAGTACCACCAATCCCATCATGTTACACTGTTGTGCGTTATGGGGGGGGTGCCACGTGTCAGTAACCCAACCAATTGCTACCCTTCGTCCTCGTTGTCGCCTGGCGACAAAACTTCCACGGCGACAAAGCATACTTGTTTGTTTAACCTGAATTACGCCCTTTGTCACTCAAGATTAGGAATGGTTAAGGATGTCTTTTCGCTTCATGCATATCCCGCCCACTCTTTTTTCCCGCCATATGTCGCACCACTGATACACGACACTTTCTCGCCATTCTTAAGACGAGAAATTACTCGTCATAAGTATTATTCATCTTCCTTAATACCTATGGCCCATTAAGCCCATTAAACCCTTTGAACTGATCAGGCCCAATCCATATTTCATAATCACTTCATGAACCAAAGTCGAAGATCTACAACACAAGTAGAAAGAGACGACGTTGGCTGAAGTGATCGACGCTGGTGATAGAGGAAGCTTGAGCGGCGAAAATGGAATTACCAACGCCGGAGATGGAGGAATCTTGAGCGGCGAAAATGGAGGCGGATTGTAGATTTAGGGGTGGGAGGGTCTGATATGGCGAGAGAAAATAAGGTTAGAGCTCGGATTTGAAGAGCAAAATCAGATGCGACGGGGAGGAAAACACTGACGATTATGTATTGCGGGGAGAGAAAGGCAAAGGGAGAAAAGGGACTACTTGAATGGGTAAAAGTTGCTGTGGGATGGAGGTGGTTGGGGCGAAAGTGGAAAGACAAGGGCTATAGACGACGACGATTTGGGAGATATGGATTAGTAAATGTTTGCCTTTTTATATTAACCAGATATAAAGGGTTAGGGTTAGGGTTAGGTTTGTTTAAATGACTAAATCATAAATAACTTAAATGTATTAACTCCTTGATATTTATGAAAATGACTTTAAGGGGTCAATAGTTTGGTATTATATAGATTTACCCCCTAATACTTGCATTTCAGCTAATTTCAAAATTTTTGTAATACCAACTCAACATTTTAATGAGTTAGCATGCCAAATAGGCGTTTTAACGGTGGAATTGACGGAAGACTTACGGAAGGATAACATTAACCAAAATATATGAGGTTAAGGGGGGAAACGAAAAAAAAAATACAATCCGAACTAAAACGCAAAAGTGACTACAGGTTGGGGACGAAACAGTTACTTATCTCCATAATTATCCCTTCTTAAATAAATTTATTTTTAGATAATATTAATATTTTTGCTATACAATTTTAAGAAATTTGTTTTTATTTTCTTTGAAAATATTGATAACTTTGTCAGCTAGAATACTTCCTTCATTTCAAAGTAAATTTCTATTTTATATTTGAAGGATATTCCATGTTTGAAAAAATTGAGTTGCAAATATATATAAATATCTTTACGATCGATGAACTTTTAAATTTTTGGTTTAGAGAGTATATTATCAATTATTGAAAAATTAATGAAAAAAATTTAGTAACAAAGTTATTTAAAAAATTGGAAGCAAAACTCAAAATCAAATAGCCATTAGTGTGTTTGACAATTTTATCCTATTTTATTTTTTTATAGTAATTGTGACAAACCCTAGCTAGAGCCGTCAAGTTGGGACGGTCCCGTCGGGACGTCCCGTCCCGTCATACAAATGGAACGGGATGGGACGGAATATTTTAGTCCCGTCCCGTTTTCGTCCCGTCCCGTATCGTCCCGTTCCCGTCGCGGGACAACTTATTTTTATCCCGTCTCGTCCCGTTTTCCCGTATTGACCCGTACAAGTATTAGATCTCACTTGTGAAGATCTGTAATTGGTTTTGCTCAGAACATCTTCCTTCTTTTTTAACAAAAAATATTGTTATCATACTGGACAAACATGCAATGACATAATCTTGGAACCGAACAATTCAAATATCCTCGTTTGAACAGAGCTGTTATCAAGACATGCTTTCATTATTGCCACTTAATGTTCATGATACACATTAAACTGTTAATGTCATGTTGAATGTCCATTATTAACATAGCTACTCACGTAATTCACCAGCAGCTACAGTATGTGTTGCGGTCACTTAATTCAGGCACTTCACAATCTCAACCTGTCAAAGAGAGCTCACGTGCGTAGAATAAACTTGTTCTTTTTCTTCTTAGGGAGAAAGATAAACTTAATTGATGACGAAGTATTTTCGTCCCGTTTGGGTCCCGCGGGATCCCGCGTCCCGCAAATGGGACGGGATGGGACGGAGTATTTTCGTCCCTTCCCATTTTCGTCCCGTCCCGTATCGTCCCGTTCCCGTCATGGGACAACGTAATTTCGTTCCGTCCCGTTCCATATTCCCGTATTGACGGCTCTAACCCTAGCTATCAACAAATGGGTGATATAGTGGCAAAGTCGGGCCTCACTCTTAATGAGCTGATGTTCGATTTTTTTTTCATCTTCTTACGTGTGCGTGGAATATCGTAAAAAAAGAAAGAAAAAAAAACTAAATACCATAAGATGACATTACATATGATTAAGAACATGTATGTTTGTTTAAGTATACGGACTAGGCCGGTAACCTAAGACAAGGACAGATTGAATATACATACGTTTGCAGTGGCGAGAGATTTATTAGAATGAAGTCAAAATTACGAAGTAATGGTATTTTTTTTAAAAAAATATTAAGAGGTCAAAATTATAAAATTTATTGTTTTTAATAATAAAAATATCATTTCCTAAATTTAAAGGATAAAATTGATAATATAACTCAAAGGAGAGAAGAATGACCCCGTTAGCTTCAAAGTGGCTTCGACTATATGAACTTTTTAATTTCACAATGGACAATTTCTATACGTATAAGAATCAAAGGGCAATGCTACGACACACAAAAAAAAGTTTACAAAATGATAAATATAAAATGAGGTGCGAACATTTTATTGGTTGTATCGATTGTAGATCCGTCCTACTTTAATTAAAAACACTAACAAAATTATAACTATTATTTTGTAAACAAATCTTTGTAACTTTATTATTATTCGAGACGAAAATATCTAAATAACTTCAAATAATTCTGTAAATTTAAACTACTAATACTCCCTATGTCTCAAAATGATCTATTTACTTTTTAATCGTTACTACAAACGAAATTTGAGTAATAATTTTAAATGAGCAAGTTTTGGGAGAAACTAGTTTCTTCATAAATTATAAAAAGTCCACTTTTTTTCTACTTGCAAGTAGTTAGCGAATATTTAGGAACAGTTTATAAAACAGGACTTTCTATAACTTAATGAGAAACTAGTTTCCCCCAAAATCTTGTGATTTTAAATTTATTTCGTTATCCTAATGAAAATCTAAAACATGTTATTGATAGTATTGTTTATGGTTTATCAATAACAAGTTTTAAATTTTCATTTGTATAATTAAATCAAAATAAAATTATTACTCAAAGTTCTTTCGTAAAATAAAAATAAAAAAGTCATTTTGAGAGACGGAGGGATTGTTAAAATTAAAGTTATGAGACTAATAAGACACAAAATTAACTATACAATCCAACCCACATATTCAGAAACATAGCATACTAATTTAAAAAAAAAAAAAAAAAAAAAAAAAAAAAAAAAAAAAACATAGCATACTAAATTAAAGTTTGTCACTAGATTTTTCCATTTCAAAGGCCCAATCATTTTGTTGAATACGAGTATAGAAAAGGAAAGTGGCTTTCTCTGTTCCTCTTGGTCTCACTATTTTGTCGAGTTTGTATTTGAGATAGACAAAAGTATATGCCTAAATTAGAAAATTAATGTCAACTAATTAATTAATTAATTAATGTCTAAGTTGTTGTAATCAATAAATCTAACATCATTTAAGCTTTAACAAAACATTTATTTCTTGTCGTTTTCTAAGTTTTCCTCCTCCATTTCTTTCTCCTTCCCTCATGCTCTATATCCTCTCCATGCAGCCGCCCTAACTCCCTTACTATTCAATTTATTCAATATTTAATAAATAGTACTCCTTCCATCTCAATCAAAAATACATAAAGTTGGTCTTTCAACGGAATTAAGAAAAGTGTATAGTACAATTAGTATTATAAGTATTATGAAAAGTGATGTAACGGAGAAAAAGTGGGATAGAAAATAGTTAGTGAATAGTTATTGTTAATATTACAAATGGGTCCCACGAATAAAGAACTATTAAAAAATTTCCATTTTGAGAATGTGTCGTTTTAAATGGGACACCTAAAATGAAAATATTTGTCATTTCGATTGGGACGGAAGAATTATTTTCTTCAAAAATAATCTCTCATTTTTATTTATACTATTGACTACTCTCGTTTCTTAATTTTTGTGAAAAAAATAATGTAAAAAAAAACATGTATAACAACATTCAAACAAAATTTAAGGGTAAACTGCATTTCGGTTACCTATTTTCGTATCACTTTTATAATTTGTATCCCTAACATTGTAAAATTTTCAACTTGATTTTCAATTTTTACATATTATTGCGAATTAGTGTGCATACTAACAAGGTGTTGGTTTTTTTACGAAATCAAGGTCATATGCCATGACTTTTTAAGATGCATATTGATCATTTTATATCCATTCTTGTAATTTAATTGTTAATTTTAATCTTCTTACTTTCAATTTTAATTCTCACTTTCAATTTCAACCCTCTCATTTTCAATTTCAACCCTTTCAATTTCAACCCTCTCATTTTCAATTTCAACCCTCTCACATGGGTCAATTCAGATAGAGTATCCGCGTCTCCTCGAATGGGCGTGGGTCGCTCCACTCAATCTAGTGCCTTGATCAGATCGGACGGTCCAGATTCATCTGATCTGAATTGTTTCTATTCCCTAAAAGGCACCACAACTCTTGAAAAACTATAAATAGCCCCCTAGAATGTCAGTTTCTTTCATTCCATCATCCAAAGCATTAAAGACAACCGTTAATTAGAGCATATTGAAGCATTTTTCCTCTTTCAAAGTTCAGAAATTTCAAACACCGTTAGTTCGTATGTCTTTTGATTTGAAGTGCTTCCATCAAGAGTCGAAAAATCGTTTTATCTTACGAGAGGATTGCTGCTAATCTGTTAGCACTAGTGCATGACAAATTCTTTTTAAAGAATAGATTGTGTTTCACAAGACTCGACTTACGTCCCGATTAATAATTTTATTTTATTTTACTTTATTTTCCGTCTCTTCATCTCCTTCTATTTCCTATTTTTTCATTTTTAAGGGGCTTTTACCAATAAAACCTTGAGATGGGGTGAAATTTATCAATAAAAACAGACATTTTTGAAACTCGCCAATAAGTCCCTGCTAAAAATGTGGACTATGTATGATATCAGTTTTAGCAGGGAAACGTGCCTAAGCTGCCGCCGTCAACAACTATTATTAAACAAGAACATCAAGAGCTCACAAATACAACCGCCAACGGTGACAGCGCACCACCACAATCAATAGCAGAAACACCAGATTTTATCAATTCATTGGCTGAAATACGTAAATTGTCTACAACCTTGTCGATGGCCTTGTCCGCCTTCTATCCCCGCTACGGTGAGTTATAAAACCACGTCAAAATAGTCGTAGACTCCAAATTGCCCGATCAACTCAATGCCCTCGCTTCCCGAACCTGTCAATCCGAAAACTGAACCTGATAACATGGCCAATTCCAAATCGAAACCTGATTCTCAAAAGCCGAATTTGAAATCAAAACCTAAGTCCCAAAAGCCGAATTTGAAATCGAAACCTGAGTCTGAAAAGCCTAATTTGAAATTGAAACCCGATAGGACAATCGATTTCATAACAGAAGCTAAATGCCAGAAGCCTCCATTTCTCTTTTCAGTTTTAGCATTTCAGTTTTGGACACAAGTTTTGGTGTAAATAACCGTGAATTCTATTTCACAGTTATTTAAATAACTGTTAAATATAATTGGTTTATATTATAATTGTGTTGATTTATGTTATAAACTGAGAGTTCTATTTCACATTAATGTTTTATAAGTTTTCATAGTTGTTCATCCTTATGCATTGTTTGTGAAATAATTGTGATGTGTATTTCACAGTTATTTTGCTTAAACAACTGATAAGTTTTTTAATTGTGATTTGTATTTCACAGTTATTTTGCTTAAACAACTGATAAATTTTTGAACTGTGATGTGTATTTCACAGTTATTTTGGTTAGAGTTTGGTGAACAAATAATATTTCTCACGAAACTTGGACACAAGTTTTGGTGTAAATAACTGTGAATTCTATTTCACAGTTATTTAAATAACTGTGAAATAGAATTGGTTTATGTTATAACTGTGTTGGTTTATGTTATAAACTGAGAATTCTATTTTACATTAATGTTTATAGGTTTTCACATTTGTTCATGATTAGAGTTGGTTTATTTTATGACTGTGTTGTAGATTTCTCAGTTATTTATGTCATTCTTTTAAAACAACTGTAGGGCAAATTTTACAGTTGTTAGTGTTTTTATTAACTGGGAAAAAAAAAGAATAGATAGAAAGAGTGAGGGAGAATGCATAGGGAATGCGAAGCAGCGGATTGTAATATTCACTCATCAAGCATATAAGACGTTGGTACGTGCAAAAATTGCAGTCAGCGGTGTTTTTTGTAATAACCAAAATTTTTTGAGGATTATTTGATAAATTGTTAAATTTTCACTTAGGCTTTTAGAGGGACTAATATTTATATTGAAGTCTTAGGGTTATATTATGTGGGTTTAAATTATTTAAATGAGTTAGGCTTGGTTTTGGGCTTGGGATTAGAACTCATTTATAAATATCTCCTTTTAATAACCCCAGCAGCTTTATTTTGTCCTTCACGTTAATAAGAATAGAGAGAGACCATGAGAGAGAAAAGAGAGCTGCGAAAGAGAGGCTGTCAAGGGAGAGGCAGCCGGATTTTGGGAAGAAGAAGAAGAAGACTTCTTCTTTTCGTTGGTGGATCGAATCAAGGTAAACCTAATTTCGTTTTTGTAGTTCTTAAACCCTAGAAAAAATCCTAAAAATTCTTGGTAGTTGATAACTAGGGTTTGGGGTATGTTGCTATAAGTTAATGCATGCTAGGTATAATGGAAATTAGGGTTTTGTATGTGTTTGAGTGTGTGTGCGTGTGTCTGCTGGGTGTGTGCATGTCTGATGTGGGTTTGTGTGCGTGTACATTGTGTGTTTTGGTGTGCGCAGAGGGTGTTCCTGATGTGTGCCGTGTGTGTGAGTATGCTGTGCGTGTGTGTGTGTTACTACTGTGTGCGTATGTGTGTTGCGTGTGTGCAGAGTGTGTTTACAGGGAGTCTGTGTGTGTGTGTGTGTGCTGCTGTAAGGGCAACAGTGTGTGTGCGTGTGTGTGTAGTATGTGTACAGCCGTGTGGCTGTATGTGTTGTGTGAGTTAGGGTTAGTGGGTGTTTGTGTGTGCTGCGAAGGTGTAATTAGTGTGTGTAAACCTAGATGGAAAAGAGATAAAAGGTTTAGAACTTAGAAACCCTAAGTATGTTTGATAAATCTAAAAGGGGTTAAAGGCTAATCTTTAAGGAGTTAAAAGTGGCATAATTCCTAGGTTAACAAGGTGATTAAGATAGGGTAATTAAAGTATATAGGAGATTCTTTTACCCTAAGAAGTATTCTTTTGCAATAATTGTAGATTCGTGCGCGTGAAGCATTGTTGGAAGTACTAAGCAACGCTAAGGTAAGGAATTATGCATCATTTAAGTTAATTAATTTTTTCTCCGTTCCAATTATTAGGCTTCCGCATATTTATTGGCGATATACGTTTCTTTGATACGTAAAAGCTGACCTCGCGTCAGTATTTGTTTTGACTCTCTTGTTTACCGTTATTTGCTAATCTATTGCTATTCGTTTGCTAAATCGTTCTTTTGGTTTCGTAAATACGGAAATTTTATTGTCCTTGTGAAAGTTCGTATTTTGTATAAAATGAGTTTTGATATGATATGATTTTTGTTCCATCAATGATCACTAAGTTAGACAACCTGCTTCGGCGGGGTATATTTGATATTTGGCCTTCGGGCAAACTTAGTTCACCGCTTCAAAATTAGTGGTGGGGTGTTCCGGATACACTGTTTAGGACTCTGCGGAGTCATTTTGTTCACTTTATGGGATTTTGTTTGATAAGGTCAGTGGACCACTTATGTGATCATGATGTTTGTGAATAATTTGATTATCTATGGCTGGAATGGGACGGTTGTAGATAATTAGAGCATTCGAGTTAGTTTTGTTCAACTTATCAGTTCTTTGAATTTCCTAGAAATATGTGAGTGGTTTAGTTAGTTAAAACTGGTATGAGACGGTTTTAATTAAGTAAATAATTCGAGTCAGTTTGAATCGATTTCGTCATCATTTGAAACTCCAAAATATTTGTCAACTCAGTTTGTGAAACCATTGAGATATTGAAAGACATGTGGTTTGATTATTTGGTAAATAACTATATTCGAAATCGTGCTCTGTTATGTCTTCGATTGTTCTTGGATTTTGTATTCTTTGATATTTCTTCTGGTCAACTCCTCCTTAGTAACTGGAGGAGTTGTATATGAGTTTACTGGGCATTGTTCGCTCACTCTTTCATCTTCTTTTCTTTCAGATTTCAAAGAGGAAGAATGTGATTCGGTTCGGGAGCACTTCATAGGGGTTCAAGGATCGTTTTAGTTTATTTCAGTTTAGACTCTTTAGTCGGTTATTTAAGTTATTTGAGAGTTTGTAAGACTTTAAAGATTTTGTTGGATTTTAGTTACCGTTATTTGATTTTGAATTATTATTTATATTGGAGAATTATTATTATTATTATTGTTGTGGAAATTCGGGTCGTCACATTTTTGTCCACATTTTTAGTAGGGACTATTGGCGAGTTTTGAAAATGTTTGTCTTTATTGATCGATTTCATTTATCTATCCGAAAATTTTATTGGTCAAATCTCCTATTTTCAATAACACACCATTTCTTCTGGATTTAAGGAAATAATACCTAAACAATGTTCTTTTAATCCCTAAATGGGAAAAATAAATAATCATGACGATGGGTATAATTGGTTTCCCTAAAAAAAAAAAAAAAAAAAAAAAAAAAAAACAAGAAACAAAACTCAACTAAGGGGGCTTTTGTTTTTTTATTTTAAGCCTTATTTGCCTCTTAACACTTACTCCCTCCGTCCCGCTAATATTAGCACAAACACTGTTTGCGCGGGAATTAAGAAATATGATATTTTAATAAAATATTGTGAGTGTAAAAGAATGAGTGGAGAGAGAATGAGTGGAGGGTGTAATAAATTATAATGGTGTTGTGAGTATTAAAATAATGTAGGAGAGAGAATGAGTGGGGTTGGGTAAATATTTTATTAATATAAAGTTTCCTTTTTGGGAGTGTGCGAATATTAGCGGGACGCCCAAAAAGGAAAGTGTGCTAATATTAGCGGGACGGAGGGAGTATTCATTAAGAGGATTAGAGAAATAAGTGTGTTTGTTTTTTTTTTTGAAATAAGGCTTGTTAGGCTTTTAAAGTCCTTTTAATTTTAAGAGGTTAAAATGTTGCTGAATTGCCTCTGAAAGCCACTGTTTCATATTTGGTTTTGGATAATTTTTTTTTTAAAACTGTTTACTGTTTCATAATGCATTTACGGTTTTTTTTTTAATTTTTTTTTTTAAACTGTTTCAGATAATGAATTCAGATACAAAATCAAACAACTTATCCAATTCAGAATTCAGTTTTCAGTTGCTGCCTCTTAATCATTCAGCCATTTTCAGAACTGAAATCAGATTTCAGCACTTATCACTTAAAAAAAACAAAAACCCCCTAAAAGAAGAAAAATAAATGATATTCACTTCCTATTTTGGCGGGATTAGGAAGCAACAGTGTTGTTAATTTTTTATTTTATTAGTGCGATAGAGATTTAGTAACAATTATTTGTGAATAATATTGACAACCGAATATCTATAGTATAAATTAGGAAATTAGGAAAGGGTGTGAACAGTTCTTTGAACAGTGTCAATAGCTGAAATTCTCATTTTGTCCTCATTATTTTGTCTCTTTTCCATTTTATCCTTAATTTTTTTTTTTTTGATTTAAAAAAAATTAAAAAAAATAAAATAAAAAAAATTACGTTGCCTTGGACACGGACATATACTAGTATTTTATATTGTATAAAGCCCACTAGCAGAAAAGATTCTAAAACGGTCATTTCATATAGATTGTATATCAATTTCATTTTTTTTATAATATGATCATTTATGTCATCAATTAAATCAATTAATGGTATTATTATTTTTTAACATCGTTCTCAAAAAATACAACTCATTTAAATATTTTCTCCGTTTCAAATTAAATATTCTATTTTATTTCAGAATGAATGATCTTTAATAACTTTACTTTTACATAACTTTGTTCCTAAATTCTTTTTCTTTTTCCAATTTTTTTTTTCATAATTCATTATATTTTTACAAAATCTGAATTTTGAAAGTGAACAACATTTATAATTTTTTTTCAAAATAATCCTTAAATTCCAAATAGACATTCATAACTTAAAGTATTCCCTATCCAATTATCGTGTAATCAAAAAAAAAAAAAAAAAAAAAAAAAAAAAAAACTGCCTTGGCCAAGTAACGTTAGTGGGGATCACACTTAACCGACCCACTTAATCAAATTTGTTGCTAGTCCCTGACGTGGCAGTGACATATGGCATAATGCATGCATGGACGGTGTGACTTCGCATGAACATATGATTAATAATAGGTTAATCAGACATTTTAAACTTTTGTACTTTGCTCTAGATTCACTTTTAACACACATATTTTTTTTAGTAATTTTAACATTTATATTTCAAATTTGCATATATTTTTGCCCGATATACTATTTCCGTTCAAAAATATTAAAAAACTTAAAGAAAACAAACAAAATCTAATGAAACCATATTTTTTCTTACAAAAATGTTTTTCCTTGAATTTTTGATCATACAGCTTTAAATCCTCCTCTTCCCACTAACCCACTCCTTATCAAAAATTTCATTTCAATTACATCCACCTCCTTGTCAAATCCACTATCACCCATTTATACAAAATAATTTAAATGAGATTTTATACTACATTTGATATAAAATTTGAAAATTTTGAAAACCATGTCGCTCAGTTCGGTACCAACATTTGATCTTTATAACCGATTCTAGATAACTTAAGCGGCTACCACATTTTAAAAGCTTTGAATTTCATTGAAAATAGAAAATCAAATGTTCATCTGTCATGGAAGGCTTGATCTTTTTCTTAACATTTTCTTCCCTCCAAAAAGTCAGGTATACTAATTGAGTATTTGAAGCGGTGGTGGATTTGAGAAATAAGTGGGTGGAATTGAAATAGATTTTAGATAAGGAATGGGTAAGTGGAAGGAGGTGGATTTTAACGGTGTATAATTGGGAGTATACGAAAAATCATTTTTTTAAGAAGAAATATGGTTTCGTTAAATTTTGTTAGGTTTCATTAAGTTTTTAAACATTTTTTAACTGAGTTAGTGTATCGGGCAAAATATATGCGTATTTGGAGTAAATAGATTAACACTGCTATAAAAAACCACGTGCGTTAAAACGGAATCTAGAGCAAATGACAAGGGTTTAAAATGTCGATTGACCTTAATAATACTAATAAATACAAATAATTTTCTTTTGTTAATTTAATTTAATATTAATTACTTTTTTCGGTTTAATTTTTTTTTCCTTTTTAGTCAGTCTCAATTAAAGATTTTTAATTGCTTTATTTTTTAAAATGAATAATGAAACTTACTTGATATACTCACGATAATAATTCACTTACTATTTACTATCAAATTTCTCCCTCCTTCTATACATTTAATATTCACAGTTTTTTTTTTTTCCGTACAAAGTCAAATTATGAACATTTAAATGAGTCGGAATGAGTATAAATTTAATTTATTGCCTTTATACTTGAAATTTGTCCAGAAGAAGTGGAGCCAAGTAGCGAACTAGCCAGCCACCAACATATCAGATGTTAGGCCTACTTCCATGAATTTTTTCTCAAATAATTCTTTTTTACTTTTTTATTTACCAAAATGACTCACTGTTCAAACTATTGCCCAGAATGTCCACTTTTTTGAAACTCGCTACACCGTGTAGCGAGTTTGACTAGGGTTTGTCAAAACTCGCTACACCGTGTAGCGAGTTTAGGGTAATTAATATTGACCGCTTGGAAATTAATTAGGGCATTTAATTAACCTAAACTCGCTACACCGTGTAGCGAGT
Source organism: Adenophora triphylla var. japonica (assembly GCA_022495995.1). NCBI lineage: Eukaryota > Viridiplantae > Streptophyta > Magnoliopsida > Asterales > Campanulaceae > Adenophora > Adenophora triphylla. The sequence continues at coordinate 185,807 of JAFEMH010003025.1, read as the reverse complement.
TTGGTCAAACCTAATTAAATTCGCTACACGGTGTAGCGAGTTTGACCCTTTTTTTTCTTATTTTATTTAATTCTTCTCTTCTCTTCCTTCTTTCTTTCTTTCTATATATATATATATATATATATATATATATATAAATATATATATATATAAAATAATAAATAAGAAAGAGGAAGTCCCTTTAAAAGTCCTCTCACTAAGAGAGGTCCCAAAGGAACTTGAAAAACAATGAAGATGAATCATCTATTTATAGTGGAAGAAAGATTTGAAAAATGTAGGATACATCTATGTGGGAAACACAAAAAATATTTAAATTTAGAGATGGTGGGAAAAACAAAAATTTCATTTTTCAAATATTCACATGGATCATTATCCAAGCAACATCTTCACCATTAAATGCATCACATCCAATGGTCAAATTCATCCCATAAAAACAAAAACACACTTTCATTTGATTGGCACTTTAATATTCACATGGATTATCAATAAATCAATCTATACCATTAATCTCACTCAAATCCAATGATCCTAATTCATCATTATATATATATATTTCTTTTAATATTACTATTAAATCAATCTATATATATATTTCTTTTAATATTACTATTAAATCAATCTATATATATATTTCTTTTAATATTACTATTAAATCAATCTATATATATATTTCTATTAAATCAATCTATATATATATTTCTTTTAATATTACTATTAAAAGAAATATATTTATATATAATGATGAATTAGGACCATTGGATTTGAGTGAGATTAATGGTATAGATTGATTTATTGATAATCCATGGAATATTAAAGTACCAATCAAATGAAAGTGTGTTTTTGTTTTTATGGGATGAATTTGGACCATTGGATGTGATGCATTTAATGGTGAAGATGTTGCTTGGATAATGATCCATGTGAATATTTGAAAAATGAAATTTTTGAGCGCAAATGAAATTTTGTTTTTCCCACCATCTCTAAATTCAAATTTTTTGTGTTTCCCACATAGATGTATCCTACATTTTTCAAATCTTTCTTCTACTATAAATAGATGATTCATCTTCATTGTTTTTCAAGTTCCTTTGGGACCTCTCTTAGTGAGAGGACTTTTAAAGGACTTCCTCTTTCTTATTTATTATTTTATATATATATATATATATATATATATATATATATATATATATATATATAATATATATATAATATATATAGAAAGAAAGAAGGAAGAGAAGAGAAGAATTAAATAAAATAAGGGAATTCGGACCCAAATCAAACTCATTCTCGTAGTGTAGCGAGTTTAATTAGGTTTGGCCAAACTCGCTACATCTGTAGCGAGTTTAGGTTAATTAAATGCCTTAATTAATTTTCAAACGGCTAAATTTAATTACCCTAAACTCGCTACACGGTGTAGCGAGTTTTGACCAGATCCAAGTCAAACTCGCTACACGGTGTAGCGATTTTCAAAAAAAGGGACATTCTGGGCAATAGTTTGAACAGTGAGTCATTTTTGTAAATAAAAAAGTAAAAAAGGATTATTTAAGAAAAAATTCCTACTTCCATGATGTGAACAGCCATTATAGGCTGCGGTGGTCCAGCCTAACATTCCAACGTGAAACGAGTTTAATATTTGATTATTTTTCATTTTAAAATAAGTATCTATTTTTTATTTACAATTATTAGTGTAAAATTATTATTTTTATATTTCTTTTTTGTTAAAGATGTATAAATATCCTTAATAAAACATCTCATGTCTCCCAATAATTAGTTTCACTTTAGTTTTCATAATCAACTTTTAAATATTTTGAATAACGATTTAGGAAAATTATTTATGTCAATAAAATCCTAAAACTTGTTACTAATACACTATTAAAAATATTATTCATAATAATTAAAAATTATATTAGATAGTTAAAAGTTAAATTAAATTATTTGTCAAATTTTAATAAAATTGATCACTAAAAATAAAATGAAATTATCTCAATAGAAAGAAGAATAGCTCAATTTCATTGACTACCACCAAGTAAACTTTTATCGCAAACGTACTTAACTTTCCACTAAAATTTAAGGGGGCCATTACCAAATTACTCCCTCCGTCCCGTTAATATTAGCACACTTTCCTTTTTGGGCGTCCCGCTAATATCCGCACACTCCCAAAAAGGAAACTTTATATTAATAAAATATTCACCCAACCCCACTCATTCTCTCTCCTACATTATTTTAATACTCACAACACTATTATAATTTATTACACCCTCCACTCATTCTCTCTCCACTCATTCTTTTACACTCACAACATTTTATTAAAATATCATATTCCTTAATTCCCGCGCAAACAGTGTTTGTGCTAATACTAATGGGACGGAGGGAGTATTTTTCAACCTAACAAAAACGACCACCTATTATAAGAATTTTCGAAATCGACCACTAGGTTCTCTCATTGTAAATGGATGTGCATGGCTTTGTTAGATTTGACAAAATTACACAAATGACGCCGCTTAAATGACGTGGATGCATGCGATCCATTCCCCATCTCCCCCTCTGCGCTTTCTTTCTCTTTTTTTTTTCCCTCAAAACTTTAAAATGAAATATTTTAATATCTAAAAATAAAAATAAAATAAAATACCTGAAAGCGGCAAAGATTGTTCGTATCGTCAATACGAATCAAACTAGTAGTATCAACATATAATCTGGAGCAAATTAGAGAAGTTTACAGTTGTTCCAAGTTCACATTTGTTTTTGATAAGTTCACAGTTATTTTTCACATTTGTTCCAATAACAATTAAAAGATGTTCACAATTGTTTTAGCTAAATTTATAATTTATGCGTGAAAATGACTATTATTTACTTAATTCACATATTTTATTAGTTAAGTTCACAGTTGTTTTAGTTAGGTTCACAGTTGTTTTTAGTCTTTTATAGCCTTTATTTTTGCAATTTTATGAGATTATTTGACATATTTGTTAAGTTCACTATTGTTTTTTTGTTAAGTTCACAGTTGTTTTAGTCCTTTATAGCCTCTATTTTTTCAATTTTATGAGATTAATTGACATATTTGTAAGGTTAACAGTTGTTTTTACTTAGATTCACTTTTGTTTTTAGTCTTGTAGGGCCTATATTTTTGCAATTTTATAAGATTATTTGACATATTTGTAAAGTTCACAATTATTTTTAGTTAAGTTTACAGTTGTTTTTAGTTTTTTATGACCTTTATTTTTGCAATTTTATAAGACTATTTGACATATTTAATAAATTCACAGTTTAATCCTTTATGAACTCTATTCTTGCAATTTTATGAGATTATTTGACATATTTGTTAATTTTCAATTTTTTTTACTTAAGTTCACAATTGTTTTTAGTCTTTTTAGGGACTCTATTTTTGCAATTTTATAAGATTATTTGACATATTTGTTAAGTTCACAGTTGTTTTAGTTAATTTTATAGTTGTTTTTAGTCTTTTATTACCTCTATTTTTGAATTTAAAAAAAATTAGAAATGGAGATTGAGAGATCAGATTTAAGATGAAGGATTGGGAAAGAAAACACAGATTGAGAGAGATTTAGAGAGAGAAATTTAGAGAGGAAACTTTGATAATATTCATTCATGTCTTCCCACGCCGCTCTTACCTCCTTTTATCAACTCTAATAAGGATATAAACCGGAAATAACAAAACCTGTTAACAACAGACTCGAACTACTAAATCTGTACTTGGAATACATCAAAACAAATGCCTTATTCAGCCGAGGTCATCACATTGGCATGTACTACAACATCTGCAATTGATTCCTCACTAAGATCTGTGATAGCTTTAATGCCATCTTCTGCTTTAAATGCAACAACAATGGAATCATGACCAACCAAACACAACCTCTGAAATTTATGCCTTCTACAGTTACACCTTTTCACGACATGTATGGCGAAGGAGGAGTCGGCCGGAGACTTGGAACATAACAAGAGATGGGGTGGTCGGAGGCAAGAGGGTAGATAGAGGGAAAGGAAGCGCATATGAGGCAAAGTAGGCAACCATAGTTGGACAAAAAGGGGGGGGGGGAAATTCGCCGGAGGAGGAAGAGGAAATGGGTCGCCGGATATAGGGTAGGCATAATCATCGGTGGGGGAGGGGAAGGTTGGCCGGAAGGGGTGGTAGAGAGAGAAAGTGAGAGAAGAGAAAGAGAGAGAGAGAGAGAGAGAGAGAGAGAGAGAGAGAGAGAGAGAGAGAGAGAGAGAGAGAGAGAAGGGATGGATTTTTATTTTTGGGTAAGGGGTAGTTTGGGTAGCGAAGGAATAGGTGAAATTTTGATTATGTGTCGGGCTAGTTGGTTAAATTCCAAAATCATTATGTTAATTGATCTTTTAACTTGTGGTGAATGACTAGTTGGTTAAATTTCAAAATCATTATGTTAATTGATCTTTTAACTTGTGGTAAATGACCAGCGGTAATTTCCCCAAAAATTAAAAGGGGGAAAATTATTTTCACCGAATAAAAGATGGCAAAATAAAATTAGTTATTTTCTTTTCCACACACACAAAAGATGGTAAATATCAATAAATTGCACAAAAATCACCAAAATATTTGCACTTAGTATACAATTTCATAGCGTGACGAGAAGGCAGTTAAATCAGTGACGAATCTAGAGCTTTTTTTGTTGTAAGTTGATGTACAAATTATACTATACAATTTTATAGTGTGAATTGTGGAAGACATCTTTTAAATGTATGCACAAATTACACTACAAAATTTCAATACATAAATTGTGACAATAATGCAAGATACACACAACCTTAAGAATAAATATTTAGCACTTAATTCAAACTTTTAATTTTGCAAACATATAATGAATTAATTATTTTTTTTTGAAATAATAAATATTTTAAGGACAACGTTTTTTGAAGAACAAAATTCAAAAAAATCATTAATTTTGGGATAAAAAATGATCATTTAATTTGGACAGAAGTAATATTTAATTAAATGGATACATTTACAAAATAAATAGTTGTATATCCAACAAGGACTATGATGACGCCACGAATTTCGGGGTATCAATGAATTAGGATATCTGGCTTGTATATGGTGATTGTACCTATAACACAACAAATACAAGAATCACCGTTAGAGAACAAGTCGGAGTTTAATCTAGCTCAGGCCCTCGGGTGTGAGAGTAAAATTTCTGAAGGCTGAATAACAGAGAATAAGACTTGAAATGTTTTAGTGAGTTGTGTTATAGGGTTTAGATAATGTGGCTTACAATGGTGGTTTTTTTACCTACCTTGTCCAAGGGGACAAGTGTTTGTATTTATAGTAAGGGAGGGCTGTTGATGATGTCAGCCATGGAGAATATCTTTGTGTTTTGACCTAGGACACGTGTACGCGCCTGGTTGACTTGTACAATCAAGTAATATTTACTGCAGAGCGATGTCTTTGATTGGAAAAGTACAGAAGAAGCAGGTGCTAGTTGGTGCAGCGCCTTACACGCATTGTAGGAGCCTGATCCACCATTTAATGTGATGGGAACAAGCCGACTCATGGCTTCAGGATAGGTATAGACATTTGTCTCACTAGCTTTGACTTTAATCGGGAGTCTAATAGTAACACCGGGAGTCTGGTATGAGACCGCGGTCAACATAGTTGACGCGATCTAGGATATCTCGATCTAGACTAGTGCGATCAACTTGTTGACGGTCTCCTATGATCGCGGTCTTGACTCTTGCGGTCTTGATGCCCGCTGCTTTGGATATGCCACGTCATACTTTGGCCTTTTGACCCGATCGAGATAGGCCCGTTCTGAAATATTCGGGCTCATTAGTGGCCCCTAGCTTCGAGGGAGGAATCATTCATGGTCTGAGCAAAGAGCTACATAGGTGAAGCCCGGTCTGCGGTCAAGTCACTTTTGCGGCCACAAGTGTTGTGTATATTTGGTGGTCTGGCGTAGACTCCCTTGTTGGGACGCACGTGAGGGGAGTTTGGTAGAAGTTGGTGGAAGCTTTAGGCTACTTCCCAGATAAGTTTCGTGTGGGCCCCTTCAACTGTTTGAGGCGCTAGCACGTGTTAGGTATAGAGGTGACATTTCTCGAATTCCAAAGGGAACCATAAATGACAAGCGCCAATAATTTCAAAATTTTCAAAGCTTTCGCCGGTTCATGATTTGAAAGAATATGGTTTGTGGGCTCATTAATACCGGCGACCCGTATTAGTTGGCCTATAAATATCAAACCATTTCTCCCTCTCATTCTTTTATCACCCTTAGAGTTTGAAGCTTCCTTTAGAGAGAGAAAATATTTGCTCAGCTTCCTTAAGCACCTTCCTTGCGCCATTTCTTTTCGTAAGTGATTTAACTCTTTCTTTGTTTCTTATATTAGTCTCTTTTGCCTTTAGAATGACTTATAAGATGGAGCCACTACCAGAAACAGGTCATTTAGCGACGGAATTATCAGCGACGGACAGATTCCGTCGCTAAATAGCGGCGGAATATAGGCTTTAGCGTCGGAAAATTTTTGGCGTCAAATTTAGCGACGGAATTTAATTCCGCCGCTAAATTCCGCCGCTAAAACGAATATTCCTCGAATATTCGTTTATTTCCGCCGCTAATTTGGCGGTTGATTTACCGACGGAATATTCCGCCGCTAAATCTTTATCAGCGACGGAAATATTCCGCCGGTGAAAATATATCATTTTTTTTTATTTATCAGCGTCGGAAATATTCCGACGGTGAAATTAAAATATTTTTTATTTTTCTTTTTGAAATATTACACCGACGGAATATTTCCGACGGTGAAATTAAATGTTTTTTTTTTTTATTAAACACCGACGGAATATTTCCGCCGTGATAATTTAATATTTTTTATTTATCGGCGACGGAAAATTCCGTTCTTGATAACAAAATGTAATTTTTGTTTATTTTTAGAACTAATTAACAAAATAACAAACTAAAAAACATTAAAATATCATAAATATTTATGATATTTTTGAAAAAATAAATAAATCATAAATATTTATTAATTTTAATTTTTAATGCCATTATAAGTACCACATTCAGTCAAGCCAGTTATTCATCCTTGTGAGATCCCGAAAGTTGTGGCGTCATCATGTTCTTTTTTTTTTGTTTTGAACGAACATTCATGTACGTTTTTGTTTCGACAAAGAATTTAAATTTTAATTTCGCCACTTATCATTTATTTAGGAAAACAATAAGAAAAACCTTTTTGATTTTAAAGAGATTTGAGGGTTCGGGGGTTAAGTTATGGAATGGGTAGGTCGAGGAGTATCCAAAATAAAACAAAAACAAGATTAGTCCAAAACAAGGAACTAACCAACTATTAGACAACACTCTGGAGATTATTGTCTCATAAGTCATAACTAAGATATCCAGAAAACAAAGACCCACATCATTACTGCTGAGCACACTTTGTACTCTGGCCCCGCAGGTGCATGTCATCATCTACATCGTAAGCTTCAATGTTGACATCGTGAAGGGTTGTCTCCTCGCACTCATCATCAAGCTCCATATCTGTCATCTGCGATGAAGGCCTAGGAGGCAGCACACCCTCTAGGGCCTTGCATTGTACAGGAGAAGAAGGTCTTGGAAGTGGTTGTGGAGAAGGGTATGCAAAATGGACAGAAAATTACATTCCCACACGAGAAGCCGATGAAGCTCCTGACACTCTTACTGGAGACATAGTCTTTGTACTACAACAGAAAGAGCACCCAAAGTTCAAGCGAAAGGGTGATGACATATTTGTTAGAGGTGTCTGATTAAGTTGGTTTGAAAGTTTGAAAAGGATATTTAGCCCCTAACAAATATGTCATCACCCTTTCGCTTGAACTTTGGGTGCTCTTTCTGTTGTAGTACAAAGACTATGTCTCCAGTAAGAGTGTCAGGAGCTTCATCGGCTTCTCGTGTGGGAATGTAATTTTCTGTCCATTTTGCATACCCTTCTCCACAACCACTTCCAAGACCTTCTTCTCTGCCGTATGCAAGGCCCTAGAGGGTGTCTTTGCCTCCTCAGCCTTCATCGCGAGATGTGAGATACGGAGCTTGATGATGAGTGCGAGGAAACAACCCTTCACGATGTCAACATTGAAGCTTACGATGTAGATGATGACATGCACGGTGGCGGGGGCGAGAGAGTACAGCCGTGCTCAGCAATGATGCTGGGTCTTTGCTTTTCGGATATCTTAGTTATGACTTATGAGACAATAATCTCAGTGTTGTCTAATAGTCAAGTTAGTTCCTTGTTTTGTATAAACCCTAAACCCTAAACCCTAAAGCCACAACCCCCTAACCCCTAACCCCTAACCCTAAACCCTAAACCCTAACCCCAAACCCTAAACCCTAAACCCCTAACCACTAACCCTAAACCCCAAACCCTAAACCCTAAACCTAAAACCTAAACCACTAAACCCTAAGCCAAACCCTAAAACCCTAACCACAACCCCTAACCCCAACCCCAAACCCTAAACCCCAAACCCTAAACCCTAAACCACTAAACCCTAAACCACTAACCCTAAACTCCTAAACCCTAACCCTAAACCCTAACCCTAAACCACAAACCACTAACCCTAAACTCCCTAAACCTAAACCCCAAACCCCACCTCCTAAACCCAAACCCTAAACCCTAAACCACTAAACCCTAACCCCAAACCCTAAACCCCAAAGCCACTAAACCCACAAACCACAAACTCCTAACCTAACTCCTAACCCCTAAACCCTAACCCCTAAACCCTAAACCATATAGGGTATAGGGTATAGGGTATAGGGTATAGGGTATAGGATATGTATAGGGGTATAAGTATAGGGTATAGGGTATGTATGTATAGGGTATGGGTATAGTGTATAGGGTATAGTGAGGGTATAGGGTATGTATAGGGTATAGTGTATAGGGTATAGGGTATTATAGGGTATAGGATATGGTATAGGTATAGGTATAGGGTATAGGTATAGGATATAGGGTATAGGGTATAGGGGTATAAGGGTATAGGATATAGGGTATAGGGGTATAGGGTATGTATAGGAGTATAGGGTATAGGGTATAGTGTATAGGGTATAGGGTATAGGGTATAGGTATAGGGTATAGGGTATAGGGGTATAGGGTATAGGGTATAGGGTATAGGGTATAGGGTATAGGGTATAGGGTATAGGGTATAGGGTATAGGGTATAGGGTATAGGGTATAGGGTATAGGGGTATAGGGTATAGGGTATAGGGTATAGGGTATAGGGTATAGGGTATAGGGTATAGGGTATAGGATATAGGGTATAGGGTATAGGGTATAGGGTATAGGGTATAGGGTATAGGGTATAGGGTATAGGGGTATAGGGTATAGGGTATAGGGTATAGGGTATAGGGTATAGGGTATAGGGTATAGGGTATAGGGTATAGGGTATAGGGTATAGGGTATAGGGTATAGGGTATAGGGTATAGGGTATAGGGTATAGGGTATAAGGTATAGGGTATAGGGTATAGTGTATAGGATATAGGGTATAGGGTATAGGGTATAGGGTATAGGTATAGGGTATAGGGTATAGGGTATAGGGTATAGGGTATAGGGTATAGGGTATAGGGTATAGGGTATAGGGTATAGGGTATAGGGTATAGGGTATAGGGGTATAGGGTATAGGGTATAGGGTATAGGATATAGGGTATAGGATATAGGGTATAGGGGTATAGGGTATAGGGTATAGGGTATAGGGTATAGGGTATAGGGTATAGGGTATAGGGTATAGGGTATAGGGTATAGGGTATAGGGTATAGGGTATAGGGTATAGGGTATAGGGTATAGGGTATAGGGTATAGGGTATAGGGTATAGGGTATAGGGTATAGGGTATAGGGTATAGTATAGGGTATAGGGTATAGGGTATAGGGTATAGGGTATAGGGTATAGGGTATAGGGTATAGGGTATAGGGTATAGGGTATAGGGTATAGGGTATAAAAATAATGGCATTATAAAATTAAAATTAATTAATATTTATGATTTATTTATTTTTTCAAAAATATCATAAATATTTATGATTTATTTATTTTTATATAAATAAAAATAATGATATTTATTAAATTAAAAATTTTTCAAAAATAATATTTATTGACTTATATTTATTTTTTTGAGAGTAATTTAAAATAACTTTCATATTTTATATAAATAAAAATAATGGCATTATAAAATTAAAATTAATTAATATTTATGATTTATTTATTTTTTCAAAAATATCATAAATATTTATGATTTATTTATTTTTATATAAATAAAAATAATGATATTTATTAAATTAAAAATTTTTCAAAAATAATATTTATTGACTCATATTTTTTTTTTGAGAGTAATTTAAAATAACTTTCATATTTTATATAAATAAAAATAATGGCATTATAAAATTAAAATTAATTAATATTTATGATTTATTTATTTTTTCAAAAATATCATAAATATTTATGATTTATTTATTTTTATATAAATAAAAATAATGATATTTATTAAATTAAAAATTTTTCAAAAATAATATTTATTGACTCATATTTATTTTTTTGAGAGTAATTTAAAATAACTTTCATATTTTATATAAATAAAAATAATGGCATTATAAAATTAAAATTAATTAATATTTATGATTTATTTATTTTTTCAAAAATATCATAAATATTTATGATTTATTTATTTTTATATAAATAAAAATAATGATATTTATTAAATTAAAAATTTTTCAAAAATAATATTTATTGACTCATATTTATTTTTTTGAGAGTAATTTAAAATAACTTTCATATTTTATATAAATAAAAATAATTGCATTATAAAATTAAAATTAATTAATATTTATGATTTATTTATTTTTTCAAAAATATCATAAATATTTATGATTTATTTATTTTTATATAAATAAAAATAATGATATTTATTAAATTAAAAATTTTTCAAAAATAATATTTATTGACTCATATTTATTTTTTTGAGAGTAATTTAAAATAACTTTCATATTTTATATAAATAAAAATAATGCCATTATAAAATTAAAATTAATTAATATTTATGATTTATTTATTTTTATATAAATAAAAATAATGATATTTATTAAATTAAAATTAATAAATATTAATGATTTATTTATTTTTTCAAAAATATAATGAAAACAATTATATTTATTAATAATAGCGGCGGAAATTTCCGTCGCTGAATTTAAAATCGGGACGCGGAAATTTCCGTCGGTGAGAGTGCCATGTCATCGATCCAGGTGAGCGTACGTATAGTTTAGCGTCGGATTTATCAGCGACGGAATATTCCGCCGCTATATATTAATTATAGCGTCGGAATTTAATTTCCGCCGCTATAATTAATATTTAGCGGCGGAATATTCCGTCGCTGGTGGAAATTATAAATACTTAATTTATCCCTCAGATATCAATTACGCCTCAAATTTCCCTCTCTCTCTTCCCGCTATCTCTCTGTGCGACCTCGACCTAGAAGAAGAAGAAGAAGAAGCGTCCCTCGCCGTCCGTCCACCTCTCCACTGTCGCCGCCGTCGCCGTCCGTCGCCGTCCACCTCTCAACCTCTCCACCGTCCGCTCGAGCTCTCACGCCGTCTGGATCCGTCCGCCGCCTCTCCACCGTGTTTCTCTCTCTTGCTCTAATCAAATCAAGGTAAGTGTTTCGATTTCTTTCAAATAAGTAGTTCTAATTCGAGGATAGGGTGTTAATTTGTTGTGAATATGAATTTGCTGTTAATTGAATTTTTCTGATTTTGGCGTGACCTATTTCGGTTTCTGTGAATCTGTCTGTGATTTTTTTTTTTTGAATCTGTGTTTGATAATCCCTAAACTACTATTTCTTTGTCAAATTCTTGCTCAAATTCTTGCTCAGTAAGTGGATTTTACTCTATTTGAACTTATAATGTGCTCAAAATTTATTTTTTTAATCATTCGTGAACTTATAATGTGCTCAAATTCTTACATATTTTTAGGTTAAAATTAGATCTGAGTTGGATTCTCTTTATTAATTAAGAGGGAATTTATGCTAAAGATGATTACAACCATCTGTTTATTTGATTAATTGAGTTAAAATTAGACATTGGATTTGGTTCAGTTAATAATGACCTGTTATGTAGAGTATATGACCCCCTCTTTGAGTGCTTAGCATGAATACTTGATGATCTTGTGGTTACTCATGTTTTTCGTGACCTAATTGAATCCTAGAAGTTGAAAGACGTTCAAGTTTTCAGGATTTGGTTTTACGTGCTCCATTTATCTTTTTTGATTTTGTTGTAAGCTTGTTTTAATCAGAAACTCTTGTTTTCGTTTGGGCTATTGTTGTTTGATGTTATAAAGTTATACTCCCTTGGATCTAATTAATAGAAGATGTGGGTATTCTTTTAACGTACATTCCATATCTAACATTTACTTTATGGATTATCTTTTTTTTACAACCAATTGTGTATGCCAACATCTGTCCTGCCTAGTTTGAATTTCAAATTTGACACCTAGTTTGAAATGAAATGTTTTAGGTGCAATTAAGATTATTAGGCAATTTCGAACCATTTGCTTCTTAGACAATTGTTACTTTGTTTTTGGGACATAGATTGTGCTAGAAATGATTTTAGGATATTTGGGTTTCAAACCTAACAGTTGTTCTCTGTAGCTTTAGGCGATGTGATTTAAACTGCACTAGTCAAAGAAAAAAGGTTGATGTGGCGTAGTTACGAGTTATGCGTTAGCTGAAATTTATTTTCCTGTAAAGAACACGTTGGGATGTAAGTAATGTATATCAGCTGTTTCTATTTATTATAGCATTACTTGTCTTTAAGTATAGCATGCATGTAAGTGAATCACATTTCTTTCCTATAATTGTTCCATGTACGAGAGGAGATCTATATCATATGTTAATACCGTGTGAACACAGTCAAGGAGTAATTATTGTCACGTGTATGGTCAGTGGCGAAGCCCTACTAAGCTAACAGGGGTTCATTCACCAAAAATAATGATCTCACCAAAAAATAACAATCACACGAAACTAATTAGGCTCATCAAATTAACTTACTTCCGTTGTAGTGGTGGACTCCAACCTTGGCAAGCATAGCATAGTACTTAATGGAGTATGATTTCTGTTCAGAGGTAACACTAATGGGAGGAATTAGACAAGGTGTAAACTTAGTATTATTTGCTTCAATTACAAACAAATAAGTAAGAAAACTGTGGATGAAATAGTTTAGGAACATCTAGTTCTAGATCTCATTTTGGGGCGATTGACGGCATCGCGGACGGTGATTATGTCGCCTACGTTTGAGCGCCTGATATCAATTCTGGTACCCTAGATGCACCTTATATGAAACAAATTAGGATACAGTTTCTGTATCCTAGTTTGTTACATATTTAGTAATATTAACGAATAGAAGAAAACATATGTTAGTAATATTAACGAATAGAAGAAAACATATGCCACTATAAAGAAAACGATAAATAACCGTACTCATAATCAAATATGTAACATGTTATATTTAATAAAAATAAAAATAAAAATATACATATATGTATATATATAAATATCATTATTGTCTATTAAAATTGCTTGAATTGTCGATAGTTGAAATATTTCGGTTGCATTAATCCTATTGTTCTCTGAGTGTATACTAGACATATATGGTTGATTACACTGTCGATTATAATCGATAGTGTTTGATTGACCTAGTCTACGTCGTGCACTTGGAGACCATGGGGTTATGCTGTCAAAATTTCTTGATTTTCGATTATAAAGCAAGTAGACAAAGTGATATTTGCAATTCATGCGTGTATTTCGGGATGGGATAGAAGCCAACCCCACTACTATCACGTACAACCACTACCATGGGGTTATGCTGGAGTGGAAAATCTCAAGTTTTTTGCACAAGCGTTAGGCCCAAAGATTGAAACTTTGATTAATTATTATAATAATAAATCTACTTTCAAAGTTTCAATCTTTGGGCCAAATGCTTGTGCAAACTTGATATTTTCCACCCCACTACTATCACGTACAACCACTACCATGGGATTATGCTGGAGTGGAAAATCTCAAGTTTTTTGCACAAGCGTTAGGCCCAAAGTTTCATATGTATTGTGAATGCTTTAGATTATTTTTAATATCCGTCGTTTTATATATATTGTGAATGCTTTAGATTATTAGAACTTTAAAGTTTTATATGTATTGTGAATGCTTTATATTATTAATAGTTTAAAGTTTTATATGTATTGTGAATGCTTTAGATTATTAGAACTTTAAAGTTTTAGATGTATTGTGAATATATTGTTTCCTATTGTTAAAGTTGTATATTTTAATATTTTTACTGTAATACAGATGAGTTCTAGTAGAAAGGGCAAGGGTAAGAGGACCAAGCCCATTTACACTTTGATTACTGGGACGCAACCGTCCCGATCCGGTAGCGATGGTGTTGACCCCTCACACAGTAGTACTAGCTCCACCTCTGGGGCCGGTACTCAGACTACCGTCGATTCTGAGGGGAGGATATATGTGCGGATCTCATCACTTTATGACCAGTAAGTAACTCTTCATTAATTTGATATAAGTTGGTTCCTTTTTGCTTTATATATAATTCATTATTTAAGTTAAAATGTTATTGTATAAATATACTTGGCAGGTTTGTAGGTGGATACCCCACCACTGGCACTAAGATCGGGCAATACTGGCGGTCTCGGAAAATGACCGAGTTTTGGCCCAACTGGAAAAAATTGCCACAGAGGCAGAAGGAGGATGCGTGGGATGAGTTTAAGGTAATGTGTTAATGGTTTTTATTTAAAACTTAAATGTTAGTTTGTTATTAAAATGTTATAATTAATAATGATTATACTCTTTTAGTTTTGTAATGTTATCATTATATGTTGTAGGCTAAATATTATTGGGATCCAGACATCAGCGAGGCGACGGCTAGATTTGTTTTCTTTGAGCAGGCTCACAAGTCGTTTAAGGATTTTATTTGTAACATATTTATCTATCCTTAATTAGTTTAATTAACAATGATTATACTCTTTTAATTTTATAATGTCATCATTATATGTTTACAAGATATTCATATTTTTTATAGGTACCACGAAGAAAAATTATTATACTGCTCGGCTCGCGGCGGGACAACAGCCCTTGTGTCCTACTTTTATGACCGATGAGGTGTTTGGTCAATTTTGCGAATATTGGGGAGCCGCCCGCGCGAAGGCCGTATCCGAACAAAGCCAAGGCCAATAGAGCAGCTCCTCGGGGGCGGCGGCGTTGCATACCTGGGGGACGCTCACGGGCGCCGAGCATCACGACCGCATGGTATGTATGTTAATTTAAATGTAGTAGTGTATGGATGCTTTTAAATAGGTTTATGTACGTATGTTAGCCCGGGAGCCAATGTTGATGCTATGAAATCCATAGTTTTAGTGTAAATGTAGTGTATGCATGCTTTTAAATCAGTTTAAATGTTGCATTTATATATACAATTTCAAAGTAATAATCTCGCTTATTTTATTTATAGGAAAGGGAGTATGGTCCGAATATCACTTTTGTGGATGTTTACGCTAGCATATTCGGAATTCTACAGCGCCCGATCAACCTCCGCAATGGGTTGACGATCGATCTGCACGCCTTTGTAAGTAAACTACCATTAAATGACTTGATTTTGAATATGTAAATTTATTTATGTACCTTACATTGTGTATATGATTATAATTGTTTGTTTTATTTTTCAGCCGCATATCAAGCCGCCGTTGTCCCGAAGGAACGCCTCCCGCGAGCCCGTCCCCTTCGTGCGATGTTTGGCAGAGGTCACCTCTCGTGACATCCAAGGAGAGGAGCCCGAGTGTTAGGGATGGGGATTACGGGCGGCAATGCCCGTCGACGTCGGCCGTGCGTCGGCGAAATGTAGCCCGGCCCACGTTTCATGATCCGAGGGTCGACACTGGAGGCTGCGTTGGAGGAGGAGAAACGCGAGCGGCAAAGCTTGCGGATGCTTTGGCAGTTCAGACGCAGATGCAGGGAGGAGAACGATCGACGTCATGCAGATTCGAGACAAGCATGCGAGACTCAAAGACAATTGGCGCCGTTGATGGCTCATCTCGGCAGACTCCTGGGGTAATTTCCCGCCTCCCCCAGGTTGATTGCGGACATTTTTAGACATTTTTAGACATTTTTGTATTAATTTATACTTGTTTGTAAACATTTGAGACATTTGATACCCGCGGAGCCCCTCCCCGCCTCCCCCCGCCTCCACCCCTCTCCCCCTCCCCCTCTCCCCTCTCCCCCTCCTCCTCCCCCTCTCCTCCCGAATTGGTACGGTGGTATTTAGTTTTTATTTGGTACGCCGATATTTGAATTTTAGTTTTTATAGTTTTAGTTTTATAAATTGAAATGTTATATCGTGTACAAAAATTTTGGTTTATTGATATTTTAAATTATTTTTTTTAATTTATTTCGTAATCGCCGACGGAATTTTCCGTCGCCGAAATTAATGCTGAAATTAAAATTAATTAAATAAATTAATTTCAAATGACTAATTTCCGCCGCTATAACCATTTAATTTTTATTTAATTTTTAATTTCATCGGCGGAAATTTCCGTCGCTGTAATAAAATTTAAATTAAAATTAAATAATTTCAATGACGGTAAATTCCGGGCCGAAATAATTTAATTTTAATTTAAATTTTATTACAAATGACGGAAATTTCCGTCGCCAAATTAATTTAATTAAATTAATTTTTATTACAGCGACGGAAATTTCCGCCGCTGAAATGAAAATTTAATTAAATTAAATTAATATAGCAGCGGAATTTTCCGTCGCTGAAACCATTAATTCACCGGCGGAATAAATTTCCGTCGGTAAAAGAAAAAAATAGCGGCGGAAATTGACCCGTCGGAGCACTGCGACGAGCTGGTAGCGGCGGACCACCGACGGAATTTTTCCGTCGGTGATTTATTTTAGCGACGGAAATATAATTTTAGCGGCGGAAATTTCCGTCGCTAAATGACCTTTTTCTGGTAGTGAGCGTCCCGTAGAGTTAGGTGATGACACCACTCCTGATACCTTTGCCATCGACAAAAAGTTCGGTGGTATCTATAGGAAGGTGGCTACTTCTTGGATTAGGTTATCCCTTGAGGCCTTCACGTATTTCTCGGTCAGGTATGACTGGGGAAATTCGATTCCACCCTAGTTGTGGGAAGCCAAGAAACGGATGTACTTGTCTGGAGATATGTTGGTGCTGGGTTATGTATGCCGTCTAAGAAATTTCATTATGAGGGTGTTACACAGGTTTCCCCATGAGAGAGATCGGGCTCTGAACGCCGTAGATCTGGTGAGGAGAGCCCGCGGAGTTCCTACTGCCAGAGTTATAACTGACTGGGAAAAAATAGACTTGTTGGATGAGAACGAAGTATTCGTGGCCCTTGATGCCACTGGTGTGCTTGCGGTGGATTTAAACTAGCCTTTGGAGGCAAAACCCTTGACCGCACTTGCTTCTACCCCACAGATAGAGTCCCAACCTAGAATGGTGGTGAACTTGGGGAGCAACAATGATGAACCCACCAACATGGACGTGGTGGAAGTTGAGGGGGTGGTGGTGTCATCATCGGGATCAACTTCTAATCTCCCTGGCTCTGATAGCTCGGAGATGGAGGTTGATGATCGTGAGACTTTGGACCGCATGGCGGTGAGCACATCATAGCAGGTAGTTGAGATAGTCAATGCCACTGCTGAAGGATCAGAGGAGATTGCTGCTGCTTGTGGTAAGAGCCATGCTGGTGCCTCTACTACTATCCGCGGTCAGAAGAAGAAGAAGAAAGAAGCTTCTTGCCCGAACTTGGGGATGGAACTGTATACCACCTTTGGTGTTGACCCCAATTCCTTCTATGTCCGCAATCTGCAGGAGGTGGAGATTAAGGGGAAACTATGGCCAGAGACCATGGCTGATCTCCGCGGGGATAATAGAGCCTGCATTTTTTATGGGGCTCAATTCGAAAATGGACTTAGGCTTCCCCTTGACCCCTTTATCAACCAATTCTTGGACTTCAATAGATGCCTCCCTATGTACCTAACCCCAAACACTGTTCGAGCCTTAGTCTCTTTCATTGTGGTGTGTAGGGTTCTTGGCTATAAACCTGTCCTTTCTGAGCTTTATGCCTTTTATTCTAACCAAGGGCAACCTCGGCCTGAAAACCAAGAATAACTCTGCCCACACTTTTTCTCTCCCCTCAAACAAATTTGACCAATGAAACCAGAAGAACATTCTGGTGATTGAGAGTAGGTTTGGATGGAACTTTCCCATACCGAAGGGTGTTGCTCCCATTAGGGTTTCTGCTAGTTCTTACCCTAGCCCGTCTGAATCTGAAGGCCTTCAAATTTCCATTGCCAAACACTTAGCCCTATTCATGACTGAGGGAATTCAGCCTATTTTTTATGTGAGTGCGATTATAGACAACAAACCGTTACTGATCTTCGCAGGGGTTGCACCTCTGAGGGAAGGTAGCTAATACGCCCCTAGGGTTTCTATTGATCCCCTACTCCATGATCTCGACCGGAGGGTTCACGAGCTATTTGATTTTGAGTCCAAATGTGGGATGTGCATGATGGGTGCAGTCTGCGAACCTCCTACTTGGACCGGTCTCTATTTTTGTCTTTATTGAACTGTTTATTTTCCTTTCTGATTTTTATGACCTTCGATCTAACCACTTGTTCCTTCTTTCTTCGATGCAGATACAACAGATCTTACCATGGCTCCCCGTCTAACTTTGGCATAATTGAAGGCAGCCAGAGCGCGCCAATTGGCCAAGGACAACAAAGCAAGGCAAGATGCCTTAAAGAAGTCTACTGCTCCCGGGGTTACTTTGCCTGTGGTGGACAAGTCTTCAAAGAATCTCCTGGCCACTGCCCACGGAGTTCCAAAAGCAAAGGAGCTCCCTTTAGACCGCAAACTAACCGTGACCGCAGCCCAGTCTCGGACTACAATGTCTCTACTGCCCAAGTTGACCCGTCAAGGAAGCGGTCTGGCTGAGATGGTGAAGGCCCTGGGAGGGATAAAAAACAGAGGGTCCAACTGCCTGATGTGATCACCATCTGCACCACCCCTAGCTCACCGGCCATAACGGGGTCTATTTGCGCTAACGCGTACACTATTCTTAACGTTGACACCCGTGAGGCAGTGTGGATCTTGAGTAACAAGATCGGGGAGGTGCCCCCAGTCCAAGGGGTTGACCTATAATCTCGTAGAGGGCACACCTCGGTGGTAGGGCATGGACTTCTGAACAGGCTCAACTGTCCTGACTTCTACGAGAATGTAGGGTCAAAACTCAATGGCTCTGCATTAGCGGTAAATATTGGCTTAATGACCAAGGAGGTAATTCCTTACTCCTTCCTTTTCTTTATTTTCTTCTATATTTTATGACCGCTGATTGCTGACCGCGATTTTCTCTCTTACAGATGGCCAATGATGCCATGAGACTACTGTAAGTACGCCAATCCAATTCGCGACCCTTTTTAAGTGCCTTTTAATGTAATAAAATTGCACTAGGGGCATTTTCGTAAATTTCCGATCCATTCCGAGACTTCCGGGAACTTTTTATAAGTTTCTTGCGAAGGAAGCACTTTTAAGTCTTTTCTCCATGCAAAAGGACCTATAGAGAATTATTCATTTTGGACCTTTAAGGAATTATCCCTAATGCCTCCGTAACGTGTCGTTGGGCGCCAAACGGTAAGCATCGGCTCATCAAGTCGTGCGACACAACAAGCCAAGGAAAGCCATGTTGGAAATGGATAACGGAAAGTTAAGTTTAACTTAACGTTGATCTAGTTTCTAACGGAAGTTCGTTATGTGTTAACGGAACTAGTTACAAATGATAATCTACATTTGTTGTAGATTATATATAACTCATTTAATGTCTCAAAACCATTTCCGTGTGAATGAGAAATTAATGACAAATGATTTGTAACGTAGATATTGGGTCAAAGTGTGTTTTTGGGTTGGTCCCAAAATTGGTGTGGACTTGTTGTGGCTAAAGGGCTGATGAGCAGACTGAAGAAGCTTCTGCACGGCCGTGCAAGTGTCTAGGACACGGCCGTGCACCGTGCCTTGCCTTGCCACTCGACCGTGCAGAGCCATGAACTCGACCGTGCATATTGCCTTACACGGCCGTGCAGTTCATTGGACACGGCCGTGCAAGTGCTGTTATACCCGAAAAGTTGTGACTTTTCAAGGGAAAAGCCACCAAACCCTTTGACTCTCTTTATATACTTCCCCTCCGAATTTCAATTTACATACACAGTATTCTGACCCTTCCTACCCTCTAGTAAGATATATTAACATACCCAAATCATTGCATATTGTTGCATTAAATCCTTCAAAGTCCAAAGTTCCAAACATTGTGTTGTTCGCTAGAGTATTTGATTTGGAGTGCTCCTATCATTTACTTATAAGTCGTTTTATCTTACTAGAAGATTGCCATATAAACCGTAAGCACTGTAAGGGGGCAATAACTTCTTACGGAGATTGTATTAAATACAAGACTCGACTTGAATTCTTTTGTTTCCAATCTCCGTTATCTTTTTCTGTTAAGTTTCTAGTTAAGTTCTTGAGAAGCCTACACAATTTTCCAACAATCGTAAGAAGTTATTGACGCTTCTTCAAGATCATCAAGATGGCAAACGAGAAAAGACTCCACAGAATCAAGTCAAGGGAATGTGACGCCTCCTTCTCAAGGTGACGCTACGTTCAACAATGTTACACCGTCTCACCCGGTTCATGGTAAGAAACCTCCTTCCCGTACAACCTCAAGGGTTGCACCTCTTAATGCTCTCCCTCCGTCTCATGTGTTCGTACATGCGGAAAGACCGGGTATTCTTACCGGGATGAACTTTAAAAGGTGGCAACAGAAAATGTTGGTCTATTTGACAACATTAAAATTGGTGCATTTTCTTTGGGAATATCCACCATTGATATCCGATGATGATGAATCTAAAGCAAAGAATGACCTGGATACATGGAATCACGGTGATTTCTTGTGTCGCAATTACATTCTTAGTGACTTGGATTATGCACAATACAAGGTGTGTTGTGGCATAAAGACCGCGAGAGAATTTTGGGATTTCTCGAGATGCACAATACTATGTGTATTGTGACTAAAAGACCGAAAGTGAACTTGGTGGAAACAAGTGCCTAAACAAGAGAAAGAACACCGGGAAAGTGAAGAGGACCACCAAGAAGGTTAAAGGTAGTTGTTTTAATTGCGGCAAACCCGGGCATATGGCTAGGGAATGTCGACATCCTAGAATCAACAACCAAGATGGAAACCCTCTTCAAGCCAATGTGAATGAAGATAGAAATGTTCCATTGGACTTTGATCAACTTAGCCTAGGGGCATAAGATTGAATTGACCGAAAGTGGTTGTTTGTGTTAGTAAAGGGTACCTTGTTGAAGGACTCCTTAAATTGTAATTGTTTATCCGCCTAAGTGCGAAGAATAAAAATTTCGTATTTTATTTACTTGGTTTGAAGTGTTCCAATTGTTATGGCGTGTTCATTTAGGTCGTGTAAATTTAAATTCACTAAGTCGACGAGTTAATTTAAAATTACTACCTAAGATGAAGTTGATTCGCAAATCAATTGTGATTTCTTTTGTAGAAATCAGTTCAAACCAGAGATAGTAAATAGATAGTTCTTTACTTCTATTTATGATTGCATTTGATAATGCAAAAGTTCGTCTTTTGGAATAGTAAAACCTTAAAGTTTTAAGTAAACAATAAGGTTTGTGATTCATCTTAATTAGCAATTAAGAGTTTCGAAGTGATAGAGGTGGTTAGTATGTAGTACCGTTTGAAAAATAATTGTTGGGACGCTGACACTTATTTATCAAACGAATGCTTCTTACACACTAAAATCAATTGAAAAAAGGAAGATAGAACTTTCAAGGAGATGGTGAACTCCTTATTGATAAGTTCCGTCTTATGTGGGTATACCTAGCAAAGGTAGAAATATCTAAACCTAAAGAGGTTAAGATAGGACCCAAAACCATGGATTACGTTTCCATCGATACGCAAACTAACAAGATTACATATAGATTTGTGACGAACAAATTTGAAATAAAAATGCAAGATTCTTCAAACGAAGTTTCCTTACGGGGAAAAATGGTTGAAGAGACCTCACTTAAACATAGATATGACTATGAAAGACATTGTAGATAACTTGGTTATTACAATTAAATGACTCCACATAAAAGAAAATATTAAATATGAATTAGGACATTCATAAAATATTTGATATGTGGAGGTACACCTCAAGTGTGGGGGTACAAGCTAAATACATAAGTTCTATTGATATGAACTTCTAGTATTAATGTAAACCGTTAAACTCATTAACGCTTAAAAGAATGAATCATCATATATGTGGAAGTTATTTGATGATAAAAAACTCCTAACGAATTTGAAGTATTCGTAAGTCGCTTTATAAATACCTAAACTGCTGGGGTATTCAGCTAAAGTAGAAATACTTAAGCAAGACATGTTATATTCTTTGAGAATATACTTCCTTGAAATGATAGGAAATGCATAAATTTTAATAAGAAAATTTATAGAAACGGTGGTGGTCTTCTTAATAAGAAGAAAAACCAAGATACAGTTGAAGGACAAATGCATCCTATTCTATTTTGGAAGATGGTTGATCTTCCTATGCGAACCATTGGGTTGCAAAACTAGATATGCCAAGGATGAAACCTTTAAACATTAGACTACAAACGGTCCATCTCAAAGTTAAGGATGAAGGACTTAGACGTAGTAAAAAGGGCAAGAGTGGAAAAGTCTTTTGGTCCTGATTTTCTATCATTTATGTTGGAAAACGAATCAGCAACTGTTAAGGAAGCGTTATCTGGTCCGGATAGTTCGTTCTGGAAAGAGGCTATTAACAATGAGATAAAGATTCATAATGCTTAATAATACTTGGGAATTGGTAGATCTCCCTCCAAGTTGCAAACCATTAGGTTGCAATTGGATTCTTAAAAAGAAAGTATAAAGCCTATGGATCTGTTGATAAGTAGAAAGCCAGGATAGTTGTCAAAAGGACATTATGATTCATGCAAGATTATCCAAAATGACACAACAGAGCGTTCTATGTCGCACAACCGTGTTGGATCTACTTGTGTATTCATATGGACTAAACAAGCAACTAAACAGTGGCATAAGAAGTTCGATAGAACTATGTTATCAAATGGATTCAAGATTAATGAATGTGACAAATGTGTCTACATACATTAAAAGAACATCTGAATCATTTGTTAATAGTCTGTCCTTACGTGGATAACAATGGTAGTCATGAATTGATCATGAATACCAAAGATATGTTAAAGCAGAACTTTGACATGAAAGATATGGGATTAGCCGATGTCATATTAGAAATAAAGATTTCTAGAACATCAGAAGGATTAGTCCTATCACAATTCCATTATCTTGAAAAGAAAGTACTTCGAAAATTCAAATAGATTCTTGAGAGGTATTCTCTGTAAAATAGATTCTGAAAAGTAGACTCTAAGGAGGTCAAACCACTTAGAGATACTAATTTTTTTTTTTTTTTGGGAAGTCGAAACGGTATGCAGATAATAACCACTTAAAGAAACCGACCGATAGAAGAATTTGATCACTCGAAGGACTGATCATTCTAGATAGACTAAAGGTCTAATTGTAATTGTCATCAATCACCGGATTAGTATAATCATAAGTACTTGGTGTACTTAAGAATATACTTATGATTAAAAGATTACAATTCCTATGTAAGTTGAATGGTCTTAGAAGATATTCCTTCGTGGAATAAGCTTGTGTCTACATGACCTAAGGCATTGTGACGACAACGAAAAATTAGGAAAAGGTGTAGAACGTCATGGTAAGTCTAGACATAATGGTCTTAGACACACTATCATAGTACAATTGATCTCAAAATGCGACTGTCACAACTAGCCATGTGAAGTCAAATTCGGATCCGTCTACCTAAGGGTAGTAATAAAGATCAACCGTATAAGAGCTGTTAAAAGGGGAATGGGTTTAAAACCCACAACAAAAGAACTTATAGCGGACACTCAACCTTGAGAAATGGAGATCCCGTGCCCTTGGTTCAATGAGACAACCAAGTTATAAGTTCTAGTAGAGTTACTTGGAAACAACAACTCGGTTTATTAACCTAGAGATGTTGAATACTCATTCCTTAACGTCCAAGTACTAGCACATGCAGCAGTGGTGAGGATAAGTTGAGAAAACTTTTAATGATTTCTATACCTACGGGTGGAGTAGTGCATGATACTCCTTATAGTGAGAATCACCTATATAAAGCGAGAGGTAATAAGGCCGCCTCTAAAATGAACGCTTATGAATGAGATACGGTCCAGGGCCAAAATGGACAAAACGTGAGAACAACAATTGTTAGAGCTGTTATTATGTGAGTATTATTGTCTTGGTATACACCCGACGCCACCGGTTCAAAGCGACTCGCTACCAAATGGCTAGTATATCCGATAATATTTCACTAGGGAAGATTCAAGGCCACAAGCTATCTATCCCGATGTAATAATAGTTCGCCGAAACTTTGGACGAATTTGCATACATGCATTAATTGTCATTCATGTGGGGGATTGTTGGAAATGGATAACGGAAAGTTAAGTTTAACTTAACGTTGATCTAGTTTCTAACGGAAGTTCGTTATGTGTTAACGGAACTAGTTACAAATGATAATCTACATTTGTTGTAGATTATATATAACTCATTTAATGTCTCAAAACCATTTCCGTGTGAATGAGAAATTAATGACAAATGATTTGTAACGTAGATATTGGGTCAAAGTGTGTTTTTGCGTTGGTCCCAAAATTGGTGTGGACTTGTTGTGGCTAAAGGGCTGATGAGCAGACTGAAGAAGCTTCTGCACGGCCGTGCAAGTGTCTAGGACACGGCCGTGCACCGTGCCTTGCCTTGCCACTCGACCGTGCAGAGCCATGAACTCGACCGTGCATATTGCCTTACACGGCCGCCGTGCAGTTCATCGGACACGGCCGTGCAAGTGCTTATACTGGAAAGTTGTGACTTTTCAAGAGAAAAGCCACCAAACCCTTTGACTCTCTTTATATACTTCCCCTCCGAATTTCAATTTACATACACAGTATTCTGACCCTTCCTACCCTCTAGTAAGATATATTAACATACCCAAATCATTGCATATTGTTGCATTAAATCCTTCAAAGTCCAAAGTTCCAAACATTGTGTTGTTCGCTAGAGTATTTGATTTGGAGTGCTCCTATCATTTACTTATAAGTCGTTTTATCTTACTAGAAGATTGCCATATAAACCGTAAGCACTCAGTGCGGGCAATAACTTCTTACGGAGATTGTATTAAATACAAGACTCGACTTGAATTCTTTTGTTTCCAATCTCCGTTATCTTTTTCTGTTAAGTTTCTAGTTAAGTTCTTGAGAAGCCTACACAATTGTCCAACAAGCCACAACGCAAGGTCGTGCGACACAAGTTGCCCCTCATCAGCATCTACAAAATGGACCCTCCCCCTCTCATTTCAGGATCCCTTCCAGCCTCCCTAAGGTTACTCTGCCAAAATACGCCCAAAAACCTCTCTCTCTCTCCTAAAAACACACACAATACACACCAATTCCCTTCAATTCCCTCATCTCTCATACACAATTAAACCATCCACTCTCATACACTTCATACCAATTGAAGATCTAAAGCTACTCTGAATTTGAGGATTCCAATCCACTTTCTGCAGTTGAGATGAAGGTCTCTACACCTAACTTGGGGTAGAGATTGTGGATCTTCAAGGGTAACGAATTCCCTTCCTCCATATCTCTCTCTCTCCTATTTGCTATTTTTCATAATTCATTGCAATCTCTATTCATTGATTTGATAATTAGGCTCCATCTGCACTAATTATCAAGTCACAAGATGTAATCCTCTCATTTCATCAATAAAATAAAGCATTAGAATGCATTTCATCATATATTATGTCTCACACATTTGCATAACTCATTGAATGATTTTGGATGTTAAACTCGTAACCTGACCACCGAACCCTTTTCTTTAATTTCAAAAGGTTTTTCAAAGTGTACCTCTTAAACATGGCGTGGCAACTCCCAAAAACTATTTTAATCGGCGAGTGTACATTCAACTACAGGAGATTACTGATGAGCAGGATGCCTCCATAATGGATAAGAGCAAGGCCTTGGGGAAGCCGATAGAGGAGAATAAAGCCCTGGCTACATCTCTAAAGGAGAAAGAGACTGACCTCAAACATTTCTGTGAAAAGTATGATGAAGCGCTCAAGTCCTTGAAGTGGGCTAAGGGTTCGCGGGATGAGTACCGCGAGAATAAGGAGAAATTGGAGAAAAGAATTGAGGAGTATGCGGGAAGATTGGATGCCTCCAAGAAGCAAGTCTTGGATCTGGATGCGCAAGTTGACAAAATGTCTGAACAGTTGCTTCCTTTAAAGCAATTCCAGCTTGAGAAAGACGTCCGGATGGCCGCTACCCGCAAGGAAGCTGTAGAAGAGTTCAAGAACTCCCATGAATACAAAGATGAGATCTTAGCGGAGTGCTCTTCTATGTTCGTTGCTGCTAGCAAGACGCAACTAAGGAACTTTGCACCCATGGACAAATTTTCTGTGTAACAATTGACCATTATTGGCTCTTTGTTTGCCAAAGATCTTGAATGCTTGCCCGGGCATGCTTTGGTCCCTCTGGCTCAAGAGGACATAGATAATCTGGATGCAGCAGCAACATCAACCTTGCCCTCCGTTGCTGCGGTCACCGCCCCCAAGTTAATGGATGAACTAGATACACTAAGGTGGGGTGGAGAAAAACTTTATTTGGAAGCCGCTGTAGCTCGCCTATTTCCCAATGGGCTTGTGGTTAGTGAGCTATTTATGACTCGGTTAGCGCATGCTCCTTCAAGTTCTGCTCCAATTGATTCTCTGCCAACTTCCATTCCACCTCCTGCCCCCGAAGCTCAAGCAACTCAGGAGCCTGCTCCATCAACTTCTTTGAAATAGGATTTCTTCTTTGTAATTTTTGCTTCTTTTTTCATTTCATGTAATAGATTTTAGGACTTTTGTAATTTATTTTTATCTATCATTGAAGAAAGTTTGATCCACTTATTTTGCCTTATAGCTTTTTGAGTTTTTGCAATGCTTGAATACTTTGTTTATAAAAAGAGGTAACCTTAATAAATTCGTATTCTTGCTCTTCCTGTTTAAGCTTATATGACTTTGTGAATGTCTTTTTATACTCAATGTTTGGCTGTGGGCAGTGATAATGCCTTTATTAGTTTGTAGGCCGCGTTTAGTAACTACTTAAAAAACCTTTTAAGTTTTGTTATAAGAGTTAACCTTTTTCACTATTATCACAGTTAATTGTCGCCTTTTGACACTTTTGAGGTTTTACCTCGGTCTGTATTTTGGGCTCCAACTGCACATCACTCTCGTCCATCCACCTTAGTGATTTTACGCGGTCTGGACTCTTAGGGTCGTGACGTATTTCGAAAAATCAGAGGTAAGCTACTTTCATATGGGCATGCAGAATATGGCCATGAGGCTAGTCCACGTGTTGGTCCCAAAGGAGGCAACAAGAGTGAAAAACAACTAGGGGGGGTGAATATCTGTTACAAAATTTTTGATCATTTTTTGAAAAAAAACCTCTTGCTTACAAAACCACTCTTGCAGTGTATCAAAACTGCAAGTGAGGTTTGTTAAATGCACAACATAATTTCTAAGTAACAAAGTGTGGTTTTATAGTGAGGTTTAGAAAACAGTAAAGTGAGGTTTGACAATGATTAACTTTAAACACAATTCACAAATCTGGGAAACCTATTAAAATCAATCAGATCAGACAAATTAGTTTGAATGATGAACAATAAAGAAAATGCAGAAATCGAAGAACACAAGATTTGGAGTGGTTCAATCGTAAATGATCTACATCCACTACCAAGATAGTTAGTATTTGATTTTCTAACAAATAGATTTTGTATTAGGTGATGAGAGAGATTACAAGGTTACAATAATAAAACTCATTATAAAATCTAAACAATGAAGCAAATCCTAGACTATATCGATGTATCTCAAATGATTTAATCTATGTGATTAATCTAGTGAGGTGTGTGTGTGTGTGTGATAATCAAGATTCAATGCTCTTTAGATCTGTATGATTTAGAGCACAATAAATCTGAAGTGTTACAAAGGCTTGAATTTCTGATCTTGGAGATTTGTTCTTGAATCTATGAAGGATGAAGATGAAGATTCAAATGATTCTGGAAATCTGAAAATTTCTTCAAATATTCAAACGACTCTCTCAAAGGGATATTCTCAAGCAATCTTCAAATGATGAAGATTGGGGGTATTTATACCCATGCACCAAAAAGTAGCCATTTGGAACAGCTGTCGCAAGTACAATGCTCGTGCTGTCTGATTGGTCCACATGTCCACTTATGTCCTTTTGTTCAGAAGTTGTTGATAAGGTTGTATGGACCTCATACGACATTCTGAAATGAAGGACACCTGTCACTTTTTCAAAATTCTTTTAAACTTTGAGTGACCGTTAGATACGTTGATTTAAATTGCAGTTAACTCAACGTTGCTGATGTGGATCAATCAATCAAAGGTGGTCCAAGTCTTCAAATCTTCAATCATTGGATGAGGTTGGTGAGACGCGATCTTGTGAAGTGCGGTCTCACAACTGAGGTTTAACTTGAGGTTTGCTGAGTGCGGTTTCATGATGAGGTTTGCACTAGAAATGCGGTTTTGTATGTCTTCAAAACCTCTTGAATTGAAACCTCATGTCCAATGCAATTGTGCCAGTCTTCAAGCCTGAATAATTATATTCTATAAATTGGACTTGTTATAAAAAATTGAATAATTATAGTCTATAAATTGGACTTGTTATAAATTGGACTAGTCATATTAGGTTATGTTATTACCTTATTTACTTCCTCTTGTTATGTATAAATAGGGTCTTTACAATATCAATAAAACTCAAGATATCTTCTTCAATATTTATCAAAGCTTACATGGTATCAGAGCTTAGATCACCAATAAAAAAATTCTTTTCTTCTTTTCTCCATGGCTGCCGAAGCTACTATCTACCTCACCAATCCGGCCGAACCAACCAAACCCCTTATTGCATCTCTCTCTCTCTCTCACATCCTTAAACTTACACCAAAAAATTACATTGCTTGGAAGATCCAATTAGAAGCTACCCTACTTGGCCATGACCTTTACCAATATATAGATGGAACCCTAATTGCTCCCTCCCAAACCACCACCGTTGACGCCTCCTCCGCCACAACCGAAACAACACCTCCTACCTCCGCCAACACAAAACCAAACAACTGTCTCCAACCCTTATGATAACACCGAAGAACTTCTCATTGGTAGTGATGGCTCGGATCTTCATCCCCCTTGTAATTTTCCTTTCTCCTCTTAAATTTCTCTTTGTTATTTTTTGGATAAAAAAAAAACTTGCACGGCCGTGTCTATTGTCTTGCACGGTCGTGCCACACGTCTTAAAAAAATATTTTTTATCTCAATCAACTCACATTCTCAAATTGGTCATCTCTTTGGCCACTTCAAAATTGGCGATGCTATTGTGTCATCTCCTTCTTAAACTTTTTTTTCTTATCTCAATGTAACGTTGAGTATTTTTTTTGCCTCTTAACTCAATCTCCCTTTGAAAACCAAACCCAATTCGTTGTCGAGACATAAAATCGTCGTTGAGACGTAGTCGATGAGACACAAAATTCCTCGTCATCATCACGACGTAATAAACAAACAAAAACAACAACGTCTTCAACAGCAACAACAACGTCTTCAACAATAACAAAGTCTTCAACAACAACAAAGTCTTCAACAACAACAGCAACAACAACAACAACAACAACAACAACAAAGTCTGCATCAACAACAAGTCTTCATTATGTCCAAGATTGGACTCTCCTATCGATCGTCCATCTTGTGGGGGCATGTTAGAGATAAAGAAGGAGATTCACCAAATATTCAGTTACCTAAGTTGGTATTGAGCCAACTTAGGAAAGTTACTTTAGTTAGAAATATTCTCCAATTAGAATTATATTTACTATATTAGAATCCTAGTCATATTAGGTTATGTTATTACTTATTACCTTATTTACTTCCTCTTGTTATGTATAAATAGGGCCTTTACAATATCAATAAAACTCAAGATATCTTCTTCAATATTTATCAAAGCTTGGTTTCAACACCCATATTTTTTCAACACCCTTTCAACTCATCATCCTATACCCACCACTTTATTTTATTTTATATTCTTTATTTTTATGATTAGTAAAATAATAATAATTATTATTATCATTTATAATTAAAAAAATACTTCATACTTAATTAATTTTTTTAATTGCAATTAAATAAATATGAAAAATGACGATAATTATTATTAAAAAAATACTTCACACTTAATTAAAAGTAATACATCATTGGAAAATACAGAAAATTATTTTCCAAATAGTTTGTCACCCAACATTTCAAAAAGTTGTATGCTTTGATCATCAAGATGCTCCTTCTCACTTAACTTCAGCCACATTTTCATCTTTTTACATTTGTTTGCCTCTTGTTTTTTGATTGCCTCCTCTTGTTGTGTGGCTATCGTGTCCAATGGTTCAACTCTTTCTCTTTGAATTGTTTAAATTATGTCCACTCTTCGTTTACCACTTCCAAGGCTACTCCCTTATCTTTTTTTCTTAGCTGCCTCCCTTCCCATAGGACGAGGAATGTATTCAATCGAGTTTGAATCACCTGACGAACTTTTATGTGCTCTCTTTCCACTACTATCAGATCCCGTATTTCCTCCTGCCTGACTTGCTTAACGTGGTTGATCTTGAAGAGCATGCCACTCTTGAATCAATGTAAAATTTCCATTGGTACTACTTTTATACAGTTTATGAGCTTTTGTCAATACATCATTCTCCGAGCACCCGCTTTGTTGCATACACTTAGCGCTTTCATAAGCACCTATCCATTTGCCCAAATTATTTTTTTTATATAAGAAAATTGCCTTTGAAAAATTCGGATGAAATTTGGAAAAAAAATTAGTGACCAATCAGGATGTGCCAAGTGGCGAGATCAGAAAAAAAGAAAAAAAAAAGGAAAAAAAAACCTATCTCCACACGTGCCTTTGTCGGAGAGTGTCCTACACATGCCAAAACTGGCCACTCCCATGGCGCCACGTGGCTTGGAACGGGTCCCACTTTTTTTTTCAACAGCTATTGAATAAATTCAACACAACACAAATTTTCAACTATTGAAAAAAAAATTCAATACCCCTCACATTGGTTTCAACTATTGAAACTTTTTTTCAACACTCTTTTTTTTCCATTGTAAGGCCATCTACGGTCGTTTCAACACCCTAATTTTTTCAACATCCTTTAAAACACAACACATCAGCTTCTCTCTCCTTCACCTAATTATTCAACACCCCATTCAATTTTTAACCCCTACAATGGTTTCAACACCCTTATTTTTTCAACACCCTTCCAACTCATCATCCTATACCCCACCACTTTTATTTTATTTTATATTCTTTATTTTTATGATTAGTAAAATAATAATAATTATTATTAATTTAAAAAAATTATTATTATTATTAATGATAATAATAATAATAATAATTATTATCATTTATAATTAAAAAATACTTCATACTTATTTTATTTTATTTTTTATTCCTTATTTTTCAATATAATTGAGAAATTTATATTGAAAAAAAAAGTGTTTTTTTTCTGTGTCCAAATCAAATGAAACAAGACTCTATTTATAGAGAAAAAAAATATGAATTTTGGTGTAAAAAAATTATTATTTTTATTTTTAAATAAGATAATTGCCTTTGAAAATTTTGGATGAAATTTGAAAAAAAAAGTGATCAATCAGCAAATGACAAGTGGCGAGACCAGGAAAAAAGAAAAAAAAAAGTAAAAAGGCAGCGCCAAGACGTGCCTTCGAGGAAGGTGTAGTCCACGCGCCATTTTCGACCCAATCCTAACGCGACACGTGACAAAACGGGACCCAAATTTTTTTTCAACACTTGTTGAATTTTTTCAACAAAACCAAAATTTTCAACTGTTGATTTTTTTTTCAATAGGGCTTGCAATGGTTTCAACAATTTAAAAAAAAAAATTCAACAGCCCCATTGCAAATGGTCTAAGTGGTCTAAAAATTGGATTTTTCCCCCTTCTAAACCAATAAAAAAATAGGAAAAATCCCCCTAGGACCATCCTGTCCAGATTTTATTCCATTTAAAGAAAATGTTTTTATAAATCTCAAATAGAGAGTTCACTTAAGATTATAATTCCACGTACACCCCTCATTCACGACACACACACACATACTCTCTCTCTCTCTCTCTTTCTCTCTCTAACTCATTTCCCCTTTCGCCGGCATCGCCCTTTCACCTTCGTCGCCGGCGTCGGCCTTTTCTGGATCTTCTCCGATTCCGACAGCCATCAGAGCAGTTTTGGCGACCTTCTCTCTTCTCTCCGGTGATTTCTCGTCACACTTTCTCGTCTCTCTAACCTTCATACTTCAAATCCGGCCAACCACCGCCACTCCTCCGGCTCCCCCAGCATCTTACCTCTTTCCTTACAGATCTGGCGAGGTAATTGCTTCACCTCTTGAACTCATCAATTTCGTGTATGTCATAAGGGGAGGATGGGGTACAGGAAGAAATTGGAGTTTTATTAAATTGATTGGCTTCCAAAGGACTCCCGATGAGGAGGCTTCAGATTATCTCTAACATGTGTTACTCACCTGATTTCCAGTTAACTGGGTGACAAAGCCTGTTGGATTGGATTGTAAAGCATTTTTTACTTCTGTCTTTTAGCAAACTTTCTCATCCCCTGTAATTGCATCTCTTGTGATGTTTTTGTTGAAGGTAACACTGAACAAGGAGTTACCTACTTCCAGAACACAATATTATCCTTAATCAATTCACAGTTATGGTGAGACTTTCTTCTTGTTTTCTGGTAGCTGTTGGCATATGTTTTAGTGATTAGCTTTCTAACACAATTGTAGGATGACACCACGAATGAAGATAAGGGCCTTGTGTTCACTTGTTTCATTGTCTGCAACCCAGATTGTTGAATAAATGAGTTTTTTTTTTTTTTTTTTTTTTTTGCAGGGGCATGAACTCTTTCCTTACAGATCTGGTGAGGTAATTGCTTCACCTCTTGAACTCATCAATTTCTTGGGGGGAAATTACAGATTGTTGAATAAATGAGGTTTTTTTGTTTTTTTTGTTTTTTGCAGGGGCGTGAACCTTTTCTTTCTTATGAGTGTCTTGATCTTGAACAACTACATCGGTTCTTATTTGTACTTGGCATGACTCATGTTTTATATAGTTGCATATCAGTTGGTTTGGCTATGAGTAAGGTATACTATGTTGGTCCGTGAAATTTCATTTTCAATGACTCATTTTTCTAAGGCATTTATCAACATTGTTCGATTTAAATGAGTCATCTTTAGTGAATCATAACAAATATGTTGGTCCGTAAAACTTTTTGATTTGCAGATATACAGTTGGAGGAAATGGGAAAACCAAGTAAGGCTATCAATTGACGTTAAATACGAAAATGACAAGTCTAAGGATGTCTCACTTACTGCAAAAAAATATATTGCCGTGGAACAAATGCAACATAGACACCGTCATTACTGAGAAAAGAGGAAATTTCCCAACTCAACTGCTAATTGCGCACGAGGTCCTAATATGTTCTGCAAGGCCTTGGCATAGTTGTAGAGTATTTCAGTTTGCGTTTACCTTTTGCTGTCCATTAGACAATGGTGCATATAGTTGTAGAGTATTTCAGTTACT
This sequence comes from Adenophora triphylla var. japonica, assembly GCA_022495995.1. NCBI lineage: Eukaryota > Viridiplantae > Streptophyta > Magnoliopsida > Asterales > Campanulaceae > Adenophora > Adenophora triphylla. The sequence goes on along the minus strand of JAFEMH010003025.1, from coordinate 151,956 downwards.
TATAAGACATTTTTAATAAGTCTTATAAGTAACTTAAAAGACTTTTTAAAGTCTATTAAGTTACTTATTAGACTTTTTTACTATTTAAAAAAAGTCTTATAAATAACTTATAAGACTTATTAAAAAGTATTATAAGTTACTTATAAGACTTATAAAGTTACTTTTTAAAAAAGTATTATAAATAACTTATAACTTATTAAAAAGTTACTAATAAGACTTATTAAAAAAAGTCTTATAAATAACTTATAAGACTTTAAAAAGTCCTATAAGTTACTTAAAAGACTTATTAAAAAGTCTTATAAGTTACTTTTTAATAAGTCTTAATAGAGTCTTATAAGACTTATTAAGTTACTTATAAGACTCATAAGACTTTTTAACTTTTTAAAAAAGTCTTATAAATAACTTATAAAAAAGTCTTATAAGTTACTTATAAGACTTTAAAAAGTCGTATAAGCTACTTATAAGACTTTTTTATAAGTTCTTTATACGTTATTTTTAAGTTACTTATAAGACTTATTAAAAAGTCTTATAAATAACTTATAAGAGTTATAAATGTGTAAATTATGAGAGCAATTCGTTGTTATTATTGAAATTTTTGATTTTTTTGGTTGAAAAATTTGTCTTATAAGTCAATTATAAGAGACAAATTAGTCTTATAACTAACTTATTAGAGTTATAAATGTGTAAATTATGAGAGCAATTCGTTGTTATTATTGAAATTTTTGATTTATTTTGGTTGAAAAATTTGTCTTATAAGTCAATTATAAATGATAAAGTAGTCTTATAATGTGAAAAATATAAAAAAAATGGAAGTATTTTTGGAAAGGCTAAAGACTGTTGTAATGATCTGAAAATTCAGTGATTAATTTGTAATTTTTGAGACTGAAGTGACTTGACTGAAACTATTTTGAGTTCAACGACTGATCTGAAATGTCAGAAAGTCAAGTGACCAATAAATAACTTTAAAAATTTCAGTGACTAAAATATAATTTTCTGTTTTGGAATTGGTTCAGTCCCCTGGAATGAACGTACGAAGCGTACAAAATAATAATAAGGATATATTTGTCTTTTAACAGTGAGGGGTGTGTGAGAAATTACTAAAAAGTGATTTCTTAAAATGAGTTTAAATCTCACACGAGGAATCCTAGAGGAAGTGGGCCAACTAAAAAATAACACTGTTATAATTTTGTCCTCTTTCAAACTAAATTTAAAAATTACATTATTATAGTGTTTTAAAATAATTATTTTTTGCCCCGTTTTAAAAAAAATTCAAGTTCCGCCACTGGGCGAGATTCCAGTGTCGTTTCCTCATAAGTCGATTCCATATCTGAGGTGGAGGGATGAGAGTACTATTGCAAATTTGCGATTGAGATGACCAACAAAAGAACAAGGGAGGAAAGGAGAAAGGCAGGCGAGAGAAGTGTCAGAGAAGATTGGGAGGGAATGGGCGGCGGAGGGTGGCAGTGAGGGAAAGGGATACATCATGAGAGGAGTGAAAGAAGTTAATTAGCTTAAATTTAACCCTTTCATATTTATAGAGAAACATTTTAATTGTTAATAGTTCAATTTTCAACACTTTAACCTTATATATCTACACCGGTTAAGTTTTAGCATGTCAAGAGCCAAATGAAAATTTGTTGAAATTTAGGGGTTGATTTTCAAAAAAACTTGTTAACCTTTACATCTGTTTTGTAACTTTTGTTAATTGTCGTCCATCATTTTTTAACAGTCGTCTAAAATATGGATTGTAAGTTTTTTTGTTAACATATACTGTATGGTATACTCCCTCCGTCCCACCCGAATTTGGACAAAGTTACTTTACACGGAGATTAAGAAATAACAATAAGATAATAAAAATGTGTGGTAGAAAATGAAGAGAGAGAATGAGTGGAGTTAATAGTGGTTGGTTGAATAAATTGTATGGTGGAGAATGAGTGGAGTTAATGAGTGAGTGGGGTATGCCCATTTTTTTATTATTATAAACTTTCCTTTTTGGGTTATCCAAATTCGGATGGGACGCCCAAAAAGGAAATTTGTCCAAATTCGGGTGGGACGGAGGGAGTACTAAATTACAACTTCTGAAATATTGAGTTACAACACTGTGTAAACTCAGTGGTAATATAGTGTAATTTAATCTAAAAATATCTTTTGTATTCAAAAGCGGAGATATTGCACTTTACTGTAAATTAGTTTACGAAGTTGCAATGTAAATTTAAAGTTTAATTCTTCAAGATTAGTACACAATATTTTGCGATCCAATACCAAAATGAATTATACCTAACGAAAGCTAACAAACTATACGAAAAATGTAACGAACATCTTTTAAAATTAAAATTTCAACCCCTTTAATTTAACTATTTCTCATTTTTCTATTAACCACATTAACAACATCAACCCTAACTCCTCTTGGCCCCCAAACTCACCCCCTCTCTCTGTGTAAAAACCTAATCCCTCACTCCTACCGCCCTTCCCCTCCCAACGCATCACCTCTCTCTCTCTCTCTCTCTAATACCAGCTCTTCCCTCTCCCTCCCTTACAGTCATCACCCTCCCCTCTTCTTTCCAGTGATGCCCCACCACCTCTACCCTTGTAAACATGCACAGCTTATTCTCTTCATTTTCCCAGCTCAAAAACCACTCCCCTCCCTTTCTCAACCCCGAAACCCCAACCCTTTCCCAGCCCGCCCCACCCTCTAAAAATACAAACACGTCGGCATCCTCCACCATTTTTAAAAGGAGGCTATGGGTTTTGTTGATCTGGATTTTGTTCTCAGTCCAAAAACCTTTATGTCCAGGTAGGGTGGCAGGAAAAGGCAAGAAGAAGGGTTAAAGAAGGGTGCGACCTCATTCGGGGTGAGATTAATAGGATAATATACTAAGTTTATTAGAAAAAAAAAAAGAGAAATGACCGAGTTTTTGGGATTGAAAATGCAATTTTTTTTTTAAAAAACAAACATTGTTATAGTTTTCATCTATTTCACTAGCTTTCGTCAGATTTTATCCATTTTTTACAATGGATTGCAATAATTTATAAACAGAATGTACGAAATTGCAAATATTAGAACATATTGTTTTCAATGACAAAAAAAAAAAAACAATTGAGAACAATTTTGAAAAGGTTGAATAAAAGATTAATTATGGATAATTATTGTCCTTGTTTGAATTTATTTATTTGGTCATGTTTCTTGTTTGTAGTTTTGCTACATGAAAAAAATATTAAAGAGATAAATACAAAAATGTGGGTCCAAATAAAATAAATCAAACGAGCCAATTATTTAAGCCCACTTTATAAAATAAACTAGTAAAAGCCCGTGTTCAAGGACACGTGTTTTTTTTTAAATTAAAAAAATTTTATTTTTTTAATTTAGAAAAAAAAATTAAATTTTTTTTAAGGGCAAAATTGGAAAGGGACAACTTAGTAAGAGCAAAATGAGAAATTTGACTTATGAAACTGTTCATTATACTGTAGATGTAGATAGTGGAGGTTTGATTTATACTATATAGATTGGCAACGACTTTATTTGCAAATCACCAAAATATCAACAAAACTACTTCATTAAGTCCTTTTCAATTATTAGACTAGTGTTTCATATTCTAGCAATAGCATTGAAGGCAAAACTCTTGAACACCACAAAAATATTACCCATCTAAAAAATAGTCTCATTTGATTTTTCATGTTAATCTAAACATTTTTATAAATTCTAAAATAAATGGTAACAACTTTATTTACAAATCACTTAATATTAATGTTAATCTAAACATTTATATAAATTCTAAAAACTGTTAATGATAAACTATTTAATGATTTACCAATAGTAATTTTTTGAATTCAACTTGAATGATTAAATAATTAACACTAGTATTTGGCCAAATCAAAAACAAAATTATACTATCTTTCGAAACATAGAAAGTACTAGCTAGCTACATCTTATAATTTTATAATAGCTGTCACAATTAACTTGTCAAACTTTTAAACTAACATACGTACTTAACTTATTTATATATTGCTCGTGAAATCATAAAGCTGCACTGATATTATCATTCTATTTAAAATTGCAAGAAGTAGTTTAAAATGAACGACACACACTACTAAAAATATAGTTTTTGAGACGGCAATAATATATGAGTGATTGAATTGACAAACTGGTGGGGGGTTTATATAGTATATGAAGAGTTGAGGTGTCTATTGGTAATAGCCACAAATGGTGTCTGGTGAAATCTGGACCCTTGGATCTGATCTGAATGGAGGGAGGAGATCTGCTGGGTCGGCCCAACAGCCTTGACCCGCCTATTTGAAAAGGCATGGGTCACTCCCCACCTTTTCATGAACCATCACAACCCAATTGCTCCAAACCCATGAACCCGGATGGATCTGTCAAACTGCCTCCATGGCCCAACTCGCTGAACCCAACTGGGCCTTCGACCAAACCAAGCCATCCTTAACACATGGGCCGAACCAAGCACAAGCCCAAAGCCCGGCTAACTCGGCTGAGACCAGCGGTCTTAGCTAGAATCGAACCACTCAAGCCGAACCCGCCTTGGACCGAGTCGAACCATGAACCGAGCCAACTTTTGTCAAAAGTTTAAGGCTCCTTAGCTCCTAGCGACGATGCGGTCGTGCGAAGTGCAAAGTGCAAAGTGCGCCCTAAACCGCCCATTCCGCCCTTCGCGCGCTTCGCGGGTTGTGGGTCCATTTTGATCTAGAATAAAATTAGCTCCATAGCCCACTTGGATGCATGGTTGGCCCAATGGTCCGACTAGGTTGACCCAAGGAGATTAACTTGATGTCTCCTTCCTTGGATGAGTCCACTTATAAACTATCATTGCTTTACATCTTTAAGCAATGTGGGATAACTATTACATATCCCATAAACTCTTCATATACCCATTTCATTTTGCATACTTTGAGCATTAATTTCTCATTCACCACTAATTGGTTTTGAGAAAGTAAATATATCAAATTAATCTACTCCAAATGTAGATTATTAATATGCAATCAATTTCCATTTTCCTAAAATGGAACCCAATGGAATTCTTGGTCAAAAGTCGGTCAAATCTCACTTTCCAAAACCAAAATTCCAACAATCCCCCACATGAATGACAAATAATGCATGCATGAATGCAGACTCGTCTGGAAGTTCCGGCGAACTATTATTGCATCGAGATAGGTAGCTTATGGCCTTGAACCTTCCCTAGTGAAATACTATCGGATATACTAGCCATTTGGTAGCGAGACGCTTTGAACCAGTGACTGTATAGTGTATACCAAGACAATAGTACTCACACAATAACAGCTCTAACACGTTTTGTTCTCACGTTTTGTCCATTTCGGCCCTGGACCGTTCTTGATTCATAAGTGTTTCAATTTAGAAGCGGCCTTATTACTTCTCACTTATATAGGTGATCTCCCATAAAGAGTATCCTGCTATACTCCACCACTTAGGTATAGGAATCATTAAAAGCTTTAAGCTTACCCTCACCACATGTCATCAGGTGTTTTAGCACTTAGACGGCTTCTGAGAATGAGTTATAATGAGTTCTAAGCGCACATACTAGAATTTCCATAATTTAGTTGTCTCATTGAACCAAGGGCATGGGATCTCCAATTCTCAAGGTTGAGTCTCCACTATGGATTTCTTTGTTTGTGTGGGTTTTTAAATTCATTCCCCTTACCAGACAATTTGATCTTCTATTCATACCCTTTGGTATACGGATCCGTTTTTGACTTCACATGGCCAGTTGTGACAGTCTCATTTGAGATCAATTGTCTTATGGTAATATGTCAATGACCATTGTGTCTTGACTTACCACGATGTTCTACACCTTTTCCTATTTCTTATTGTCGTCACAATGCCTTAGGTCATGTAGACACAAACTTATTCCACCAAGGAATATCTTCCAAGACCATTCAGCTTTTATCTTTATCTGACGCTATCGACTCAGATTTCTTATTGAATCGAGTTGTTCATGTTGTCTTGGAAGTTTGTCACCGCTGTTCCATTTATTGTGAACACATTTTTCACCTTGGAGTTTATTTGTGTCTGATATCCAATCAGTATATCCTTTTCAAACTATTGAATATCTTATTTATTGTAATCTGTAATCACAATAATATCTCTAAGTACTCCAAGTACTTTGACTATACTTAGTGATTTATTACAATTTTTAATTAGACTTTTAGTCTCTCTAGAATGGTCAATCTTTCGAGTAAACAAATTCTTCTATCGGTCAGTTTCTTCGAGCGGTTATTATCTCTGTACCGGTCTGACTTCCCAAGTATTTAGTACCTCTAAGTGGTTTGACCTCCTTAGAGTCTACCTCTCAGGAATCTACCTTACTGAGATTACCTCTCAAGATTCTACCTCATAGATTTCATCTCTCAAGAATTTAGCTTATTCGAGAGTCTATCTTGGAGAATTCATCTAACTCTTATGATTCTACCATTAAAGAGTCTATTACTTTAAGAATCTTTTCTCTTCAGATTCTGTATCTCAAGAGTCTCACTTTCGAGATCAATAATCTGTCTTTTTCAGATTAATAATCAGTCTCAATAGAGTTAATTTCTCAAGATTGTTTTTCCTTTTTTGAAATTCTAACTCTCTTGACTATACTTCTTGAAAGTCTTATCTTTCAAGAGCTTTCCATCTTATAGATTCATCTTTCAAATATTTCCTTTTAAGGACATATTTGCAACTCAACGGTTCGCATTATGGAAGAAGATCAACCAACTTCCAAATGTATGATGAACTATTCATTTAAATGTTAAACAACATTATTTAACAGCCTTCGTTTAATTTTCTACCATAGAAAATTAGGACCAAAAGACTAGCTTCTTTTGTCCACAAACTATGTCTTAGTTCATCTTACAATTAAGATAAATTTTTTACAGTTTTATAAGTTCTCTTCTTAAACTTATATTATTTCCTTTTTACTTCAAGGAAATATGATTTCAAGAAATACCAAATTCCTTGTTTTTGGCTTAAGTACTTTTACTTAGCTCGTACCCCCCACACTTGAGGTGTACCCCCACACTTGAAGTATTTATAAAACGTCTTACGATTATGTCATAATCTGTAATTAGTTTTATCAAATCCTTTCTTGGGTATCTCATTAAGAATGACAGTACAGCTTCCCCCACAAATTCGATTAAGCCAGAGCTTATTGCATTTATCATCTCCTTAGGGTATGATTCTTGCATTTAGCTCCTGCATTAGACTGAGTTGAATATGTTGCGATCGTTTGATGAATACTGCCGGAAACCTCACAAATATCCTCAAACGGCGCCGCATATTCCCCTCATTCTAGCTTTTTGAATCTTCTTTATATTAAGTTGATTCGTCAACTTCATTCTTATAAGCTTAGAAAGCCTCCAAGGCTTCATCCTTCCTTATCAAGAGAATGTCTTGTGCAACCATTTATAAAGTAATTAAATACTTTTTCCCACCTCGAGTTTGCACTAACACTAGATCACAATTATTTGTGTGAGCTAACTCAAGAGTGTCGTGTTTCTTATTACTGAAGAAAATTATGACTTAGTCATTTTATCTTCCACGCAAATTTCACACTTGTCAGTTGAATCGAATTTATTCAAGAGAATTAATTCTTGATTCACTGACATCTTAATTGTGTTGAAATTCACATAACCTAATTTATCATGCCATAAATTAGAATCTTACAAAAAGGTAAACATAAGAAACACTGTTGTTCTTTGCCTTTAGGCAAGGTACCCTTTACCGAGAAAATTTTCTTGGTTAATACAATTTTCTCTGACTCAAACACTTATCTAAATCCAGTCTTGCTCAACATTGATCTGGAAACAAGGTTCTTGTGAATGTCTGTGACATGCAGCATATTCATGAGAGTCAGTTCTCTGTCTGAAGTCATCTTCAGCACAATCCTTCCAAGTCCCATGACGTTGGAAGTAGAAGAGTTTCTCATTTACACCTTCCTTCCATTGAAAGGAGTGTTTTATGAGAAGCTCTCTTAATCAGCATATATATTATGGGTTGACCTTCAACTTGCTAAGTTGGCTTCAAACCCCCTTATTTCTCAATCAAGCGTATTCAACCTTTCGTTGACGTTGGCTTTGATTCATGTTGTCCATTTTCCTTCTTGGAATACGACAAACTTTTGCTACGTGATTGGTCTTACCACATCTTGTAACAAATCTTGGAGTTGGTTTCTTGAACCTTATAGTCCATTCCAAAGTGTTCTACAACTCTTTGGTTGTCCCCACGAGACAGTGTTCTTTGAACGGGCATCATTTGGTCCACTCAGTATGTACGTCCTACATATGAGATTTTTCATGATTCCATTCTTCTGCGGCTATTTGTCTTCGCGGATTGGCTATGTCTTTTTGGATCTGGATCATCATCATCCTCCTTTTCGGTTATCTTTGGAAAATCTGGATCATCATCCTCTTTCTCTTCGGTTTATTTGCCTTGGCGAATTTGGATCATCATCCTCTTCCTCTTAGGATATATTTGCCTTGGTAAATTTGGATCATCATTCTCTTCCTTTATTTGCCTTGCATGAACTTCTTTGTTTATAAGTCCGCTCCATGTTGTCAACAATTCTTTGAATCACTTTCGGGATTATTGTTGACCTTCTCATTATCTTCTAATTAATTTTCAATGCTCTTCTAGTTATCCTTCCTTGGAAACCGTCATTTTTCTCGTTAAGTTTCTAACGAAAAAGTTCTTCGATTGTCCATCATCATTGGCTCATATTTGTCATAAAAACAAGAAAACGTTAAAATCTTCTTGCGATTGTTGGGAAATTGTCTATTTGACAATAAATAAGGCTTTCTTGAATCTAACGAAATGACAAATAAATAATGAAGCATAACATATTAACGGGGCAGGAAATAAAGATAAACTAGAATGCAAAAATTAAAGCAAACCGAGTAATTAACGAAGTCGAGTCTTGTGTTGGACACAATCTCCGCAAGAAGATATTGCCCCGCACTGGTGCTAACGGTCTGCGGCAATCTTCTCTCAAGATAAAACGACTTTACAGTCATTAATAGGAGCACTCCAAATTAATGACTTCGGCGAACAAAATTCGTGTTTGAAACTTCCAGACTTTGAAGAAGAATTATGCAACGAGATGCTCTATCTTCTAACAGATGATGTTAAGAATTCCGTTAAATTCGTATCGAATTCCATAATTAGGTTAATTATCTAACTGAGTTAGTTAACTCCGTTAGATAATTGATTCTCTACTTCTAGTGAGAATAGAGAGTGAATTTGTGATAGAGAGAAGTGATTTGATGAATGAGTGATTGAATTGACAAACTGGTGGGGGGTATATATAGTATATGAAGAGTTGAGGTGTCTATTGGTAATAGCCACAAATGGTGTCCGGTGGAATCTGGACCCTTGGATCTGATCTGAATGGAGGGAGGAGATCTGCTGGGTCGGCCCAACAGCCTTGACCCGCCTATTTGAAAAGGCATGGGTCACTCCCCACCTTTTCATGAACCATCACAACCCAATTGCTCCAAACCCATGAACCCGGATGGATCTGTCAAACTGCCTCCATGGCCCAACTCGCTGAACCCAACTGGGCCTTCGACCAAACCAAGCCATCCTTAACACATGGGCCGAACCAAGCACAAGCCCAAAGCCAGCCCAACTCGGCCTAGACCCAAGCGGTCTTAGCCAGAATCGAACCACTCAAGCCGAACCCGCCTTGGACCGAGTCGAACGATGAACCGAGCCAACTTTTGTCAAAAGTTTAAGGCTCCTTAGCTCCTAGCGACGATGCGGTCGTTTTAAGGCTCCTTAGCTCTTAGCTCCTAGCGACGATGCGGTCGTGCGAAGTGCAAAGTGCGCCCTAAACCGCCCTTCGCACGCTTCGCGGGTTGTGGGTCCATTTTGATCTAGAACAAAATTAGCTCCATAGCCCACTTGGATGCATGGTTGGCCCAATGGTCCAACTAGGTTGGCCCAAGGAGATTAACTTGATGTCTCCTTCCTTGGATGAGTCCACTTATAAACTATCATTGCTTTACATCTTTAAGCAATGTGGGATAACTATTACATATCCCATAAACTCTTCATATACCCATTTCATTTTGCATACTTTGAGCATTAATTTCTCATTCACCACTAATTGGTTTTGAGAAAGTAAATATATCAAATTAATCTACTCCAAATTTAGATTATTAATATGCAATCAATTTCCATTTTCCTAAAATGGAACCCTATGAAATTCTTGATCAAAAATCGATCAAACCTCACTTTCCAAAACCAAAATTCCAACAATATATTCATACAACTAATTATGAGTCGCACTTGTAAATTCAACCTCATTTTCATTCTCAAAATCATTTTCACTCACAATATTTTTAAATATGTATACACTATTCTAAATTTTTGTGCACTATATTTTGCTCACGTTGTTATGGGAAGAAGGAAAGTATACATTATCACACACCATAATAAATTGCACTAAAATTATTTTATTGTTATAAAAAGAATAAAAAACATAATATCTATTATGAGTATAAATTTAATATTAATACAAGAGTAAGCCATCGAAGCGTAAAAAATGTTTTCTTTGAACAAGAACAAGAACAAGGTGATGAAAATACAATATAAATTATGCATGCATGGTACAATACATTAATTATATTCTTGGATTTCGAGTATGAAAATAATTTTATGAACTACGGGTATATGAATTTGCTCTTTAATTATTTAGCATTAGTAAAAATTCATATAAATATATAAATCTGGAGAGTGGTTGTGGTGATCTCGTTTCTAACAAAAATTGCATCGGTGAACGGCAGTGTACATGTTATAGGGTTTTTTGTTTCATATATCGTTTCTTCTTCTTATTTTGTATTCAAACTTCTGCATCAAACTCAAGTTCATTTCTTTTTGTGAACTCTTCCAAAGAAAATAAAATACCCATTCATTTCTTATGTATGTGTGTACATACATTTATATAAATGTAAATTTCATGTCCTAACACTTATCTATAGTTCACATGATTAAAATCTTTATAAAGACAAAGGGAAATCAGAAAATTTTGGGGAAAACATGTTTCTCCATAAGTTATAAAAAGTCTTGTTTTTAAATATATCGACTTGACGTTTTAAAGCCTAAACTCACTGTTTTAAGGCCTAAACTCGCTATTTTATTTTCTAGCTTAAACTCACTGTTTTAACGCCTAAACTCACTATTTTATTTTCTAGGTATTTTAAGGCCTAAACTCAATGTTTTAAGGTCTAAACTCGATATTTTTAAGGATGAAAAGTGGACTTTTTATAACTTATGGAGAAACATGTTTCCCCTAAAACTTACTTAATAGTGTGGTTTCGAACTTCTTTTCTTTTAAATAGAGTCGTGCCTAACTTTTATTATTGTGTCATTATCAAAACCTTTTTTTTTAATTTGAAATATTGAAGGAAACTAAAGCTATATTCTTTGTATGGTCATTTAGAGTAACAATTCAACAATCCACTCTAACATTGGTGGCTTTTAACACTACAAGAAATCGGGACTACATTTGTACGGGCATACCCTAGTATTCATTTAATAAGTTGGCTAGCTCAATAACAAAATTAAACTTCAACTTGGGTCGCAACAAAAAAGCAAAAGTCATCCTATTCTTCACTCTTTCCTTTTCTCCTATTACATTTTATAAAACCCTAAAATGGTTGCCCTGCAATCAATCGCAAAGTAGGTTTTAATCAGCAGCACCAAATAGCGGTATATTTAATTTCACATGTATTTAGTTTCATATTGTTATTTGCGGCCCCTAAACCTTAACTATTCAAAGAAGAGGTTGAGTTTGGTGAGTTTAATTATTTGTTCTCTCACTCTTTCATTCAGTTGTCATGAATATTATGAAGCATATTAATTTGTTCATGTGTCTTTTTGTAAGTTACCTTTTATGTTGTGCCCCATTCAGCCCGTCTCAATACTTATTGGAACTCTTTGCTAAATGTGAATATTAAAAAAAATACACAATGTTGAAGTAACGATTGCAAATAATTTTTAAAAATATATCTATAGCATAAATGGGGGGGGGTCATGAACAGTGGTATGAACAGTTCCACATGGATGGCGAAATTTTCATTTTGCCCTCATACATTTGTCTCTTTCCCATTTTGCCCTTAAATTTTTTTTTATTTAAAAAAAAATTAAAAAAAATAAAAAAAATTCACGTGACTTTGAACACGGGCATATAGATTGAAAAATGAAATGAAAGCCCAAACTAAGAAAAGAATAAGAGGGAATGGGGAAAGCCCAAAAATGAGAAGAAAAATCAAAGAAAGAAAAAACAAACAATAATGTTGGCTTTAGGATTCAAACGGTAAATTCTATATACAAGGCACCTTACATACAAGGCACCAATAATTTCCAAACTACCCTTCGTGTGTCGTGCTCGAAAGGACGACACGAAGCCTTCATTTCGTGTACTTTTACACGACATAAACTAATTGGGTTAAATATTTTGTCGTATGAAATTATACGAAATTTAAATTTACTCTGTCATTAATTTCGTACACAACAACACGATATCATGTCCTAATATCGTGTATATCCATACGACATATCGTAATGAAGGTGTTCTTCGATGATTTGCGACACGATGTTAATGATACGCATATGTTATGTTATATTATTGAATTGTGTTGTTAATTGAGCAAAATTTATACACTTATACATGACAAGGAACAAACGTCATATTGGATCATACAATATCATATAACCTATCACATTTAAGGGGGTAGTACTTTATTTATTTGGAGGAAACTCATGTAGATGAAAAACACTTGAAATGTCATTTAGAATGTAGAAAAAAATTAAAAAAAAATAAACGAGGTAGCCGTATACCATTTTTGGCAAGATCGGGACACATAAAACCCTAAAAACCCTAAGTAATGGCACATATTTGTAACTCAATATCCATTTGGATTTTGAGGAAACCCATGTAGATGAAAAACACTTGAAATATCTTTTAGAATGTAGAAAAAAATTAAAAAAAAATAAACGAGGTAGCCGTATACCATTTTTGGCAAGATCGGGACACATAAAACCCTAAAAACCCTAAGTAATGGCACATATTTGTAACTCAATCCCCATTTGGATTTTGAGGAAAGTCATGTAGATGAAAAACACTTTAAATGTCATTTAGAATGTAGAAAAAAATTAAAAAAAAATAAACGAGGTAGCCGTATACCATTTTTGGCAAGATCGGGACACATAAAACCCTAAAAACCCTAAGTAATGGCACATATTTGTAACTCAATCTCCATTTGGATTTTGAGGAAAGTCATGTAGATGAAAAACACTTTAAATGTCATTTAGAATGTAGAAAAAAATTAAAAAAAAATAAACGAGGTAGCCGTATACCATTTTTGGCAAGATCGGGACACATAAAACCCTAAAAACCCTAAGTAATGGCACATATTTGTAACTCAATCTCCATTTGGATTTTGAGGAAAGTCATGTAGATGAAAAACACTTTAAATTTCATTTAGAATGTAGAAAAAAATTAAAAAAAATAAACGAGGTAGCCGTATTGTGAATGTGGTGCCCAAATTTTTGTTGGATTCACGCGAGTTTGAAGACATCCGGTTTAATTTGAAAAACGGAGTCGCCACGCCATTTTGATTACCTCAAAACTTTGAAAAAAAGGTTTTTACTTGGGTTCGGAGGTTAAGTTACCCCTTGGGAAGAACGTTTGGCGTTCACCCAAAGTGCCTTGCCGGAGCAAGTCTCCCAAGATTTCAGTAATCGTGCTTGCTTGCGTGCTTTCTTGTGTGCATGTGTTTGAGAAAAAAAGGGGGGGATGTCCCAAGTTGTCTTCCGGACGTACAAACCATTTGTTGGTTGTCGCTCGGGATTCCTTGGAATTTTATGTATTTGGGATTATGATCCCGTCCTCATCTTTATGACTTGTGATCATCGCATTTTAACCTCGGGACCCTCGGGACTTGCGTGATCGAGAGAATGACTCTCTTTTGGTCAAAGATGAGGTTCTTTAGAAAAGGAGGGTCCTTAGCCCATCAATCCTACGCTTTAAGACGGTCGAGCTCGTATAGATGCTTCATACTCTTTCTTAAGCGATAATCGGAGATATAGGGTTCAAGGTTGTCCCTTTCTAAAGAGATTATGAAACCTTTATGGAAGGAACGATGTAAAGATAGGATCTTTTACACCGGCCCGTTCCTAGGTTGCTAATGAGGGAATGGGGGAAATGTATGTAAAAATGACACTTTAATGAAAAGATGACATTTTTGGGTTGCAAATGATGCACTTAATTCAAAGAAATGATCTTTATTGCAAATGATGCATAAAGATTTGATTTTTATGCAAATGATGCATTTTTGTTGAAGAAATTGGCATTCATTATGCAAATGATGCATAAAGATTGCATTTTGAAAAGCATATGATGCTAGTTTATGGTAAAGACATGGTCTTTAAAGCAAATGATGCTTGAATAAGGGATTTTGGATGCAAATGATGCATTTTGATTGAAAAAGATTTGATTTTTATATGCAAAGGATGCATGAAGATGACATTTCTATTTGAAAATGGGGGTTTTAGGTGCAAAGGTGTAAGTGCTCCAATTTGAGTTGGTAGTTTTTTCGTTAGAAAGTTAACGAAAGTTTTAACATTTCTAACATTTCTAACAATCTCTAACCTTCCTAACCAAGCAAGAGTAGGTTAGGGTTTGCCATTTAAAGTTAAACCAAAAAAGGAATCCAAAAAAGCAAAAGAATTAAGAAAATCCCGAAGCTTGACAAGTTGAAAAACAATTTCTGTTGATATTTTGAAAAATATTCTTCCTGTTCAAAGCCAGGAGCAGCATTTAATGCACCAGGCACGTTTTACAGGGACCTCCGCGCGGACATGTATGTAATTTCAGAGGGCCTATAAATTGAACCCTCCTCTCTCAGTTTACACAACACAATTTGATCATAGCAACGAAGTTCTGGCGAAATATAGAGAGAAAACAGTGGGAATCCCTTGATTGCCACCATTTTCTCTTGAATCTTTCCCAATCTCACTCCAAACACAAATCCAAACATCAAACCTTGATACTCCTCAAGCCAAACACCAAATCTTGATACTCCTCAAGTCAAATTCCAAGCCTAGGAAGATAGGGTGTCACCATTGGTAAAGCCCTCCTTCTCAAAACCCTAAAATTCACTTTTGACTTCTTGTTCATCTTGTTCTTCTTACTTGGATCTACTTGATGTTTAGTTTAACTTGAGTTTTGACCCAAGATGGTCATCTTGAAGTTCATCTTCATGAATGACCATCTCAAATGGTCTATATTTTAAATCTCTAAATTGATTTTTTCTCTTTAATTTCATTTCTACAAAATATCCCCTTTCCCTTTGCAAAGGACATGTTTAAACCCCATAAATTCTCCAAGGATGACTTGAATATGATAACCACTCAATAAAAAGTAGTGGTATCAAGTCTATGGATGAAAATGGGGTGAACATAGATGCAAATCCCCCAAAAATCACATTTTCCCTCAAGAACATCTTGCTGTCCAGTAGCATTGTTCTGAGACCTCAGTCCATTTTCTTATTTTTTGGACCCAGTAAAACTTGGAATTGGGTGTTGACTACAAAACACTTTTTGTAGCCAACATCCAGATCTTTCCATAAATATTTTTATTTTATTTTTTGAGTAAGTAAAACTCCTTTTTTCAATTTTTCTTTTAGAGGTCAGTTCATCAGCTTCTGGAAATCCAGATTTCACATCTGAGATTTCCAGAAGGTTTTGACCCCTCAAATTACTTCCAAAATGGAAAGTTTCTTTTCAGAAACCCTATTTAGGGTGTTTTAAGCAACTTTCATTCTCGGACTTTCCTCAGATTCTGAGGTTTTGAAGCCTTTAAGTCCATTTCAAAGTCAAGGGTCAACTGCCTTCTTTCATTCTGGCAGAATTGCTTTTCAAATCCAAAAATCTTTTGAGTGCCAAGACCCAACCCAAAAATTCTCCAAAAAATCATGGGATCAGTTTAAAGTCTTAAAAAGAGATCCCAATTTTCACTTTTCCCAGTTTCAAATTATTTTGGTCAAAACACACACACACACACACACACAACAAAAGGATTTCAAATGTTTGGAAGACTCGTTTTGCGAGGCGCGTCGGGTGCACACTAACGTCCTTCCCGACGCGTAACATGACCTCCGAACCTAAATCTCTGATCTCGGGTTTTTTTTTAAAGTTTTGGCCCTTAAAATAAAAATGGCGTGGCGACTCCATTTTAATGGCACATCGTTACAGTGGCGACTCCGCTGGGGATGACTAAGCTTTTTTTTTTTTAAAAAAAAAGGTATTTGGTATATTGGTGGAAACCACTAAATTTCCCGTTATCGCCTCCTAACACGAGTCGGGGATAAATTGTGGTCTAACAATCCCACGTACCGGTATCACCGTTTTCAAAAAAAAAAGCTTTTGAGGGTCAAGCTTCCGTCCCGGCTTTGAAAATCATTTTTTGTGTGTGTGTTGATTTTTGCACAGTTTTCATGTTGTTTTGGCCGCCTCGGAGAAAGTCAAAATTTTGACTGTCGGAATAATGTCCCTAACTGTCGGAATTTTCGTGCTTACGTGCTTATGTGCTCATTAAAAATTTCAAAAAAGAAAATCAAAAAAAAAGATTTTCAAAAAAAAAAGAAGAAGAAAATTCTCAAAAAAAAAAAAAATCATGCATCATGCCTTTTAAGACACATAATTTTTTTTTTTTACTCGTAAAAGAAGATAGGATCGCTTGCACACTACGCGCACGTTGACCGTACACTGCACACTACGTCCTTAACCCGGGGAAATCCTTGTCGCGGTCCGTTTGGTCTTATTACGCCTCTCGGATGAGCACAGGACTACCCAAACATCCCATGGAGCCTCGTGTCGACCATGCACTTGTCCGTGACACACTTTGTCCGAGACCCGTTGGTTTTTAGTCCGGTCTGTGTCATGCCCCGTCCGTGTATAGACCTTTCCTTTCAAGCCTTTGTCGGCATACCGACTCAATATCTTTCGGTCCCTAATCGCCGAAGTCATGCCGGCTTTCCGCCGCAGACTTTGACCAAGGTATCGACCGGCGCCTTGACTTCGGCTCGACCGGCACAAATTATACACTCGACTCCCAACATGACACCGAGTCATCAAGGATTAACGGTTATTCCATGCCTAATTACGGCTTAACCGACGACAAGTCAAGATCAATTGCGGACATTTATCACCCAAATCATGCCGACCTTTTTGTCGAGCTCTCTGACACGATCTTGACTTTGACGTCGCCTTTGTCCGTAATTTACATCGAATGCTCGTTAAGACTCGATTACCGGCGGACTTCTAGGATCGTTTTTCTTTCGGTCGGTGGGACCCGCTTGCTCCTATAGGACCCTCGCCCGGGCCGTCCACCCCGGGAGGTCGAAATACGTGTGGAATACGAGGGGCTTATAGACGTAGTGACGGGGCCACCGATCCAGAATCGAGTAGTTCGAAAAAAAAAAAGAAGAGCAATCTTTTCCAACCGATTAGGTTAATAAAACGTGTTTTAAGTAAACATGAACAAATAATCGCATGTTGCATGAGCCTAAGAGCCCAAACACCTACCCTCCTTCAATTCCCGCCATCTCGAACCCTCGTGTCTTTCCCCCGCAGCCTCCGCGTAAAGCTTGGTTTCGGCACCGGTCACCGTTTAATCGTTGGGAAGAGTCAAGTGCCTCATCGCCTTCGCCGTTTGTTTCAACTCCGGGTTTCGTAATGTCTCGCATCGCCGGTAACGAGGGGGACAACGTCACTCCGCCTCCCGGGACTCCTCGGATGTAACAAAGAATGGAATCGCTTAGCGTAACGTATGAGAATGCGACAGAAGCACACTCGAATAGCCTTATCGAGGCTATTAAGAGCCATGGTTTGGCCGCCACCTCAATCCCGATGGCACCTTCACCGTGGAAGAAGAGGATGACCCCAATCCCAATCTCGGCCGCCCGATTACTCCAGGATGCCACCACCAACCTCCTTCGGTGCTACCGTAACACATGTTCCTCGATCTCTCGGGTCGACCACCGGATCCATGCGGCGATGGGACGAATCCGCTCACGGCCTCCTCGGTGGGGCAAAGTCGCACGGAATGTCCTCTCATGGTTGGGGATACCTCGGAATCCCACAGCAGATTGGAATCCCACCTCGCCTCGAACCGATCAATCCGCACCTTCACATCAACAGCCCACAATTTGGAATGCCGCCACAATCCGGTTCTCGGGGCCACGCCAGGAGCCCTCCTCGAATGGTACCGGGTTCGCTTGCTCCTCACACGCCTTTCACAAATCCATTCACTCGGACTTCTATGGGTTATCAAGCCTTCATCCCTAAGGTTTCATCCGAATCACCAGGACCACAAGATCCTCTCGGTTATGCATCCTCGCCACAACCACCATGCAATTCAACAACCAGGGACAGCGGCCCGCACTTAAGCCTACTTATGGGCCTCACTCCGAAAATCCAAGCCATATGGATACCTCGTGTCTGCCTCCATCTTCTCTGCCGATTGGAAGCCAACGGCAAGTCGCCGGGTTCTATCCTTTTGCCTCGGCTCCTACCTACACTCCCTGTGGTAATTTGGGCCAAGGACAGGTTTTCACCTATGCTCCGGGATATGGTATTCCTTCCACCAATGCACCACCAACAGCTAGTCCTCTTCCTAGCTCAAATATCGGCCGGGAATTCCCGCTCCGCCTTTGGATCCCCAATTGGCTTGGTTTATGGAGCAACACAAGGAAATGAAAGCACAGATTGCCGAATTGACCGCCAAAAAGAACACCGCTCTTCGGCCTACGGATCCCGACTCGATTGTCCCCCTGCCTCACAAGTTTGTGATGCCCACTCTGGAATTGTTTGACGGGAGTGCATGCCCTAAAACTCACTTGGACACCTATACTTTGGCAATGAAGGCTAAGGGATGCACAAACCAGCAATTGGCCGATTACTTTAGTCTCTCTTTGAAGTCAGGGGCTTTGAAATGGTTTTTCCGATTGCGGCTGAAGCTAGGGCTGCTTGGGAACAAATTACCGTACTTTCACAGATAAGTATAAAGCCAACTTGGAGTGGGAGACAAACAGAGTTGACCTGCAAACAACGATGCGGCGCCCTAATGAGAATATTGGGGATTTCTATAAGAGATGGAACTTAAAGCTCGGTGAAATGGCCATTCCTCCCTCGACGAGGAGCGGTTAGACATCTTTCAGTCATGCTTGAAGCCGCATTTGAGAGCTTCCTCGGCCACTTCCCCTACGCTGACTTGCGTGCAATGGTTAATTCCGGGGCTAAGTTTGAAAAGGCTTACAATCAGCGGCCGATGCTGCACTGCCTACGGATATCGGGCTCCTCCCTCCAAAACTACTCTCACTTTCGCTAAAGGCAAAGAGACGATCGGCTACGCGGGACAGGACTGTAACAATGCCACTTCCTTTGTTCCCAAGAAGCCTGATGCATCCAGATCTCGGCTCCAAGACTTGAGAAACTTTGGGATGCCTTTGAGTGATATCTTCAGAGGTTTGGTGAGAGAAGGTTTGCTCCGGCCTTTGGAAAATTATCAGCCTAGAAACCCCAACGCTCCTTTGGATACCTCCAAGCATTGTGCCTTTCATCGCACTCATGGGCACCTGACGGATGATTGCGTCCCCCTGAAAAAAGGCCATCCAAGGATTGATTGAGCAAGGGAGGTTAGAGATGCCTGAAGGACCTAATACTATCAATAACCCGCTCCCTAACAACATGAGTGTCAACATGAACGAGTTTGGTGGTTCAAGCCTTGTGGGCACAATGGAGTTTGACTCGTCCCTTTGCAAGGTCAATGAACCAGTCATCGCAGGCAATGAAGATGGTTGGATTGAGCAAAAAGTTTCCAAGGAAATCCTGATGGAAAGGTCTGCAATAGCTCCCGTCTCCAGCGTCGAAGAATAGATGCATGGTTCAACAAAGAAAGAGCGGCTAGGTGGGGGCTACCTATCTTTAAAATAGTCTTTTGAGTCAACCTTCGTAGGTTCTAGTACTTTTCTTTCACCTAAGTCCTTCCTGGACATTTGTCGTTGTAGTCCATTTTGGACATAGTGGTTAAGTGTCTAATTTTTAATATAAGTCTTTTTTCTTTTCTTGCTAGACTCGAGACATCACTTGCGCACCCACGTTACACTTAATTGAAATGGTTTTATCCAAAATGATCACTTGTCCGCTCAACCACTAATTCTTCGAAAATGATTAATATTTAAACTAATCGGAGTGAGAAAATCAATTGATATCCTTCCCAAATTGGGGCTTACCAACTCCCCATCTTGCATCTCATATGCTCACATCCCTTTCATTATCATCATCTCGTTGCTCGATGAATTTGCATGGATCTTTTCTCATATAAAGCTTAAGCAAGCAATGAAGACTTAATCTCGTTTAGGTCATCCAGTAGGGATTGCGGTTGAAACCTTTCACCCATAGGAAAGCCATTACCTCACCCTTACTAAACACTACCCTCTCATTTCAAGATCGGCATGTTTTGAAACCCGGTTTAGCCATCATTTTTGCTCCATACTGAGAGAAAGTCCAAGCGAGCCCGAGAAGTTAGCTTCGAGAATCGGCGATGCGCAAATTATCTCAAGCCATGAAGGAAGGACAAAGATAATCCTCAACTCCTCCGGAAGCTTTCCAAGTCAAAACAAAAAACAAACAAAAAAACAAAAAAAAGAAACAAAAAAAAAGAAGGATTTTAAAATCCTCACAATCTCGGATATAATTCCAAGCTCCTCAGGAAGCCTTCCAAAAAAAAAAAAGAAGAAGAACTCAAAAGTCCCCGACATCTCAAGAAGCTCTCCAATGATCAAAAAGGAGCCTGAATTCTCGCAAGATCGCAAAAAGTTGTCAGTAGCTCGGACTTCCTCTTATCATTACCTTAAACCAATCCCAAGCCATCCTCTCAATTTTAGAGGATACTCCCATCACCATTACCCTTGCCCTTGGCCAAGTCAAAATCTGACCTCTCATTTTTGGAGGCAATCAATCTTCCTCGCCATAGATTTCCCAAACACATCCCCGCGAGCCAACCTCTCATCTTTAGAGGTTCAGTCAAGAAAGGCCTAGCCGACCTCTCATCTCAAGAGGTCATAATCTCCCAAATCACCCGATAGCCGATCGAAGCCCGGAAACCCAACTACGGTCCCTACCGGATAGCGGTTTCATTCTAATATCCTCGATGTCAGATCAAATTAATGCTTCATTGCTTGCTTAAATTGGAATCTAATCCATTTTGGTTCAAAATTACCAATCAAAGATTGTGCAAATTCAACCCTTCCCTTCATGTGAGCATATTTCATTTCTCCTCACAAACACTTGCCGTGGATGTCCCACTGGGGCTTCGCATCCGTGTCTTTCATGGACACTCTAAGGGGATATGTTATTCAATCCTCCAAATCCTCAAAATCCCCAAAGGTCCTCAGACCCTCTAATTTCAACATTCATTCTCTTTTCATTCGGGATAGGCCCGAACTACGGCGACCCGAGCTCTTCATAATGGAGGGAACGTAGGCAACCAGAAATGGTCCTGGTCGAAATCACAAACAAATCTCAAAAAAAAAAAAAAAAAATCCGGTCTCATCAAGGATCGTCCCTATACACTTTCCGCCCTTCCAAGCTTGATTTTCGATATCAGTTGGTTTTCTCCTTGTGATTAATCAAAATATTTGTTCATATCAGATTTAGGGATTGAATAACCCGAACATTAACAAAGGGTTTTAAGCAGCCTTGTGATCATCATGAATAAGACAAGTTTTCAAGTGTCTTGACGAGTCTTCTCTATCTCCATCATAGGGAAATAGAGCCAAACACTGTCTTTCTGTCATCAGGGGCTTCCATACACTTTTCCACACCTTGTGATGCTTATACTCTCTCAAAAGAGTCAAACCAAAAGCGAGAGTGTCATGCACAAATTCGGGAGACATTCCCACCTTTCAAAAGATATGCCCCCGCACGTAAACATTTCGAGTCTTGTCCAAGAATCGGTTGACTAAGGTCTCGAAAAGATGGGTTCCCCCTCTGTAAGACTACTCTGAATTTCTTC
Organism: Adenophora triphylla var. japonica; assembly: GCA_022495995.1. Taxonomy (NCBI): domain Eukaryota; kingdom Viridiplantae; phylum Streptophyta; class Magnoliopsida; order Asterales; family Campanulaceae; genus Adenophora; species Adenophora triphylla. Next base: position 129,865 of record JAFEMH010003025.1, on the reverse strand, counting down.
ATGCTTTGGGGCTTGCTAAGCGGTTCTCCCAGGTTCTCCTCGTAGCAGCTCTTCAAGCCGGGGCTTATATAGTCATCTTTGGGTCCACGTTGGGTTCTTCACCACGAGATAGACTCGCCAAATCGCTTCTTCAAAATCTGGACTTTGCCTACTCAGATCCGGGGCTTTGTCAAGATGGTCTTTTGGACCCGAATTTTATCAAGTCGCAAGAAAGAATTTCAACTTGGAACTTGGTACACGGCAGCTTCCCGTAGCATCGGAATTCAAGATCGTGGTTTCTCCCGGCATTAGCAATTCCATCAAATCATCCTCCTGACAAGGTTTCGGCCAAGGTCACGCTCATCCAAATGAAAGAAGCTTCACTCGTATCAACGTTGGCCCTAAAGTCCGTCGCATCGGCTTCAAATGACCAAGAATGAGAGGGAAAGTTTCAATCAAGACCCGGGATCCGAATCCAATCTCATCAAGATTGAGGTCCATGTGATATTGCTGACAAAACCTCACCAACAACCGCTGTTTAAATCGCGATCAAGGGTTCTCATCCCCCACTTGATCAAAATCTGTTCCAAGCAGTCTCCATACCCATGCATCCCCACTAAAAATCTCCCAAGGGCTCATGTAGCATGCACAAAACTTGAGTCAATAGAAATAATCCTAAATCATCGAAGATCATAAATCATAATTTTCCCCGCCGAAGCTTAGGCTAAGTGCATCTTCGAAAGCAAGTAAATGCATCATCCCATAATCATTTTTGGTTCCATGCATGCATCTGTCATCATGAATGCCATATATGCATCTTCCTCTTCACTAACGAATGCAGGAATTCAAACGTGAAATCAAATCCCCCTTTTTTCGGCAAGGATGATCTTCACCAAAGACGACCTCCAATGAATGAAGACGCCCTCCAACATCTACAGTTTGGCAAAGACAAGCTCCGGCGTCTGCAACTTGCTAAAGACGACCTCCAATGTCCACAAATGGATGAAAACAGCCCCCAATGAAGACCACCTCCAGTGTCTACAATTCGGTCATAGACGCCAAGTTCTCGCATACAAGACGGTCAGGGACGCCAAGTTCTCAAAATGCAAATCGGTCAGGGACGCCAAGTTCTCAAATGCAAATCAAATGCCAGTTGGTCAGAGATGCCAAGTTCTCAAATACAATTCGGTCAGAGACGCCAAGTTCTCAAATACAGTTCGGTCAGGGACGCCAAGTTCTCAAATGCAAATCAAATGCCGCCGGTCGAGACGCCAAGTTCTCACATACAAATCGGTCAGAGACGCCAAGTTCTCCAATACAAATCGGTCAGGGATGCCAAGTTCTCAAATACAAATCGGTCAGAGACGCCAAGTTCTCCAAGGCAAGAAGGTCGAGATGCCAAGCTCTCCAATACAATGCGGTCGAGACACCAAGTTCTCAAAAGCAAGAAGTCCCAATGTGAATACAAGCTCAACCACCTCTACAAGGTTGACGATCACCAAGAAGATGCGGACTCAACCAAACTCCTCCTTCAGGTCAAAATGCTTCCAAAGACAGCAAATCGTCGCGAAACCGTCCCACGAACAAAGCAACTTAACAACTCTTCATCAACATCGCCGTAGCCTCAGTCCTTCCGGCAACTACAGGTAAGCACAGCACAGGTATGAAAGCATATCTTAGTCAACTACTTTTCTAAAAGAACATTATCATCAGATCATAGGGCGACTTCCCCAAAACAGTCAAAACCTTAGGGTGACTTCCCCAAAATAGTCAAACCATAGGGCGACTTCCCAAAAATAGTCAGATCATAGGGTGACTTCCCAAAAATAGTCAGACCATAGGGCGACTTCCCAAAAATAGTCAGACCATAGGGCGACTTCCCCAAAACAGTCAAACCATAGGGCGACTTCCCAAAAATAGTCAAACCACAGGGCGACTTCCCAAAAATAGTCAGATCATAGGGCGACTTCCCAAAAATAGTCAGATCATAGGGTGACTTCCCCAAAACAGTCAAACCACGGGGCGACTTCCCAAAAATAGTCAGATCATAGGGCGACTTCCCAAAAATAGTCAGATCATAGGGAGACTTCCCTAAAATAGTCAATCCCTCGGGTGACTCCCAAATACAGTCAATCTCTAGGACGACTTCCCTAAAATTGTCAATCCTCGGGTGACCCCCAGATACAGTCAATCCTTGGTCCATCCACTTGACCGACATTGATCACCTTTCTTCCCGATGGTTCTCGTAAGCCCGAGTCTTCCCCAGCAAGAACACCTTCAAATAGCCTCCATCAGGTACCGAACCTCAACTTAGGTTCATACTCCTGAACTAAGTTCCCATTTAGGTTCATACTCCTGAACTAAGTTCCCATTTAGGTTCATACTCCTGAACCAAATCCCGACTTAGGATCATACTCCTGAACTAAGTCTCCATTTAGGTTCATACTCCTGAACAAGACCTCAACTTAGGTTCATACTGTTGGGTTTTATGGATCCATGCGCAGCGGAATTAAGCATAAAATTAACACAAAACCCAAGCCCTAAGATCCGTTCTATACGATTAAATTGAATTGCTATGAGATAGAATTTACCAACCTAAATTGCTTTCCGGTCTTGAGCTATCGAACGGATAATTATGTGATTCGTAATCACAAACTTTTGATCTTCAAATCTTCGAATCTTCAACTCCTTTGGATCTTCAGATTTGAACTCTAGGTCTTTGATTTGTTTGAACAAAACTAAGACCCTCTTTTGGTAATCCACACAAATATGAATGTCGAGAACAATTCTCGGGTTGGGAATTGCTAGATTCCTAAAACTTTTGGAAGAATATTGAGAGGACTTTTGATTGTGAATTTCTTATTGAAAAATTCGACTAGGGAATTAGGTCTGACAGACCTCACATATTTATACTACAATAGTATGAATATGTCTCCTAATCGTATTAGGAGAACAGGCTGTCAAACCGCGTAGGGCTTGATATGTCGCGCGGTATATTAAGCCATTGGCTTAATATGTCGCGCGGTATATATAGCCAAATACAGAGACTCTCAACCATTCTTCCTCCGGTTTAACCAATTCATTCTATTTGTGTGTGACCCAATAGGATTGTATTATGTTGGCAATGAGTCCGATCATATCGGCTCTCATAAGACATAAGCGGACTCTAGCAAGCCATTATGTCTACCCAAATAACACAACGTAAGAGTTCACGTTTCCAATGGTACACTTTCATTTATCCCTTTGTCTCACGATGTTATATTGAACACAAGTCATGGTCCACGTCAACTTGTATTTGTTCAATGCTTTCTCGATCTTGAGTATAATGATAGTCCAATCATATTGGGGTGTGGCCACACGCTTTCATCATTATCACTCATTGAGGGGCCCAAGCAAAACATCTCTCTTTCGAGGGACAAATTCCATCTTGACTTATCATCCTTCCCATCATGAATCCGATCATGCCAAAGATAGCCTTTATAGATATCGTGTTAAGATACCGTTTGACTAAAATCAAACATAACTTTCATCATGTGTAAAGTCATGATAATCTCAGGTCTAGGGACTAAATGAAGTGACCATATGAGATTTAATTATGACATTTGACCATGACATAAATCTCATACGGGTCAAGTCCAGTTACTTGTTCTCTGACAAGTACCCATAATTTCAATGTGCATCTCTATGCATATAATCATCATATGATTATCCATTGACAATTATACTAATTATTCTCTTAATAATCAGGGACGGAGATTATTACAATAAATATGCAAACTATATAATAATCAAATAATAAACATAAACGATAAAGATGATACATAACGGTTTTCGTTAAACATAACTAAAGCCTAGGGCATTACACCAACAGTCTCCCACTTGCACTAGGCTCCATTTATGTATCGAATACTCATGGATCCAACATGACCATCATGCTTCCGCCTGTGCGAGGGTCTTTGTAAGTGAATCCCTTATGTCATCATCGGTTGATACTTTGTATATTTTAACGCCTTCTCATTCTTTATGAATTCCTTGAAGAACGTCTAAGTGAGTGTTTGGATATTTGTTGTGACCTTGGTTCCATTGTTTGCACAAGTGGCACCACTATAGTCATAACAAAAGTTTCATCGATTAGTGATACTTGGAACATTTCCAAAACACTAAGCGAACTTTTGATCCAAACCGCCTACTTTTAGCTACATCATATGTTGCTAACAATTGGCCTTAGTAGTAGAATTGGCTACAATTTACTCGCTTGGAACTCTTCCAATCAAAATTGCACCTCTTATAAGCATAAACACAAATCCTAATTGCGATTTTAAAAATAACTTTGTCAGTTTGGAAGCTAGCATCTATGTAACCCTTACAACAAGATTAAACTTCCAATCTTTCAAATCCCAAGAACGTATCCTTAGTTCTTTATAAGTACTTAAGGATCATCTTGACTGCCATCCAATGGTTCTCATCACAGGATTAGATTGGTATCGACTCATCATGCTTATAGCATATGAGACGTCGGGTCTAGTACAAATCATGGCATACATGACAGATCCAAATGCCGAAGCATATGGAACTTCATTCATTTTCCTTTTGCTCATCAGTTGTCTTAAGACAATGAGTATTGCTAAGAGAAATACCATGACCCATTGACAAGCTACTCTTCTTAGACTCTTCTAAGAATCTTGTCAATGTGAACACTTTGACTTAAACCAATTTATCCTTCTAGATCCATCTCTATAGATCTTGATGCCAAGGATGTAAGCGGCTTCACCCACATCTTTCATTGAAAAACCTTTCCTTGACCAAGACTTAACAGTCTTAAGTATCGGAACTTGTTTTTCCAATGATTAAGATATCATTGTAATAAACAATAGAAATAATACCATGCTCCCACTGAATTTCATGCATACACAAAGTTCATCTTCGTACTTGATAAAGTCAAACTCTTTGACCAATTCATCAAAACGAAGATTCCAATTCCTTGAAGCTTGCTTCAATCCATCTCATGGATCCTTGCAACATGCATACTTTATTAGAGTTTCTTGGATCGACAAACTATTCGGGTTGTGTACTTTACACATCCTTAATAATCTTTCCATTTAAAGAAAGTCGTTTGACATCCATTTGTCATATCACATAGTCACAATATGCGATTATGGCAATTGAAATTCTAACAGACATCGACATTGTAACTGGCGGAAAAAGTTTCAACATAGTCAATACTATGAATTAACCTAAGTCCCTTTGCTACAATCCTTAGTCATAAAAGTATACACCTTCACATCCATGTTGGTCTTTGAAGACCTACTTGCACCCTTTAGTTTTTACACTTTTAGGTAGCCCAATCAAGTTCCTATTAAACTTGATTGTTAAACATGGATTGTAATTTGGATTCCATGGTTCCTAACCATTTATCCAAATTAGGAGAGGACATCGCTTCTTGATAGCAAGTAGGATCGTCATTCTCAATGACTTCCACTTCATCACTTTCCGCAACGAGAAATCACTATTTCTTGAGTTCGGATCGTAACCTATCCAATCTACGACGGACTTGTGCATCTTGAACCGGTTTCACAACTCCTTTGTGAACTTGGTTACTCTCTACTCTTGGTTCCATATTATTTTCGGGTTCTTGAACTTCTTTCAAGATTAATTTTACTCCCACTAGATTCTTTATTGAGAAACTATTTCTCAAGAAACAAATCGTGTAGAGCAACAAACATTTTGTTCTCTTTGTGATTGTAAAATCAATATCCGAAAATAACCTTGTCAGATTTGGTGCTAACTTATAAGAGACAAGTCTCTTTACATAAGATTCGCAACCCCAAATCTTCATGAAAGACAAACTAAGTTTTCTTCCATGCCACATCTCATGTGGGGCATTAGGAACCGATTTAGTAAGGACTCCATTCAGTGTAACCGCATTATTTCTAATGCATATCCTCAAAAGGAAATAGGAAATAGGAAAGTCTAATTGACACATCATCGAACCATGTCCTACAAGGTTCAATTCCTCCTTTCAGACACACCATACAATGTGGTGTTCCGGTTGGAGTCAACTTTGAAACGATTTCATAGTTTTTGAGATGATTGTCAAACTCTTGGCTCAAATATTCATTACCTCGATCCAATCGAAGTACTTAATAGTTTTGCCAAGTTGTTTTGCACTTCATCTTGAAATGTTCGAAACATCTCAAACGATTCACCTTTGGACTTCATCAGATAGACATAATCATATCTAGATAAGTCTTTAGTGAAGTATGATGAAATACCGAAATCCTCCCCTAGTAATCTTTGCTTAATAGTTCACATACATCTTATGTATAATGACCAATAAGTCACTAGCCCTCCCACTACTTTAGTGTAGGGTGGTTTGGTCAATAATCTCAATAAATAAGATCAACATTCCTCAAATGATTGATAGTCATATGAGTCTAAAAGTCCATGTTAATGGAGTTTAGATATATGTTTCTTATTTATCTGACCAAACCGGCAATGCCATATGAACGCGTTGTTCATATTATTCGGTTTAGATTTCCATTTATATTATAGATATCTTCAACATTATTTTGTTTCTCATCTTCAAGGATATGAAGATCATTTAATGACATATGCATTACAATAAGGCATATTATTAAATAAATATAAAACTTCTTATTGAAAATAAGAAAATTATATCCTTCATCATCCATTTAAGAAACAGAAATAATACTCCTACTCAAATCTGGAACGTAGTCATACTTGTTCAAAACAAGTACTACTTCACAAGGTAAAGTGACTTCATAAGTCCCTTATGGCTAATGTTGCAACTCTTGCTCCATTCCCATGCATAGGTTTAATTTACCTTATTTGAGTAGCTTTCTATTCTTTGTTCCTTGCACATTTAAACAAATGTGGGATCCAATCCGGTATCATATACCCAAGAACAAGAAATCGAATGGAAAATATCTATCATATAGATACTTGAAGTAGTAGCAATCATATTGCCCTTCTTCACCTCTTAGGCCTTCCTAATAAGCCTTGCAACTTTGCTTCCAATGACAATCTTATTGCAATGATAGCAAAATGCATCCTTTTGAGACACTTTGGGTTTAACCTCTTCGGCTTTGACAACATTTGTCCTAGGTTTAGCAACTTTTGCTTTACCTTCTTTTCCTTCCTTTATGAACCCTTTTATTGTGTCAACCATTAACACAATTTACGGATTGCTCCTTCTTTCATCATATGAATTGAGAGCCTTCACCACAACATATATCTTTTGCCTAGTTCGCATTTGGAATATTTCCTTTATGCGGTGTGCTAGAACAAAAGAATAGTTATCATGTGCTTAAGGTTCTTCATAAGAGCCTTTAAACACGGTGACAAATATAAGGCAAGCAATATTGTCAGAATCATCACTATGTTTCTAATGTTGCTTCCTTATTTGCCCTTTGCAACATTTGCAATAGGATCAATAGGAACGGATTCGTAATGAACGTACAAATTTACCTAAGAACCATTCTTTAGGCTTTTGATCCAATCAAAATTATTTGTATCATTCATTTCGAACTTTGTCCTTCATAAGGACGAATCGCAATTATCATTATGTAATGCTACTTCTACAACAAAATATACAAATTATATGAACACATATCAATATCAACACATTTATCATTTAAGAGTAAATAATGTATTTTACAAATACTCCCACTAAATCATACACCTTCTAATGCTAATAAGCATAATATGCATTTAATGGGCTAAGATCCTACTTTAATTTAATCTCAAGTACGCTATGGCGCACCGCTCAAGATTAAACTAAATTAGGTAGAAAACATCAATCATATCGTATATGACTCTTAGGACTAAGATCCATCTTTAATTTAATCTCAAGTACGCTATGGCGCACCGCTCAAGATTAAACTAAATAGGTAGAAAACATCAATCATATCATATATGACTCTTAGGATCTTTTATGAGATTTATTTAAGACATCATATGTCTAAGCATATTTTAATCTCATCTTATGCCTTGGGTCCAAAACCATTTTGATAACCCAATTAAGTTCATTCATATTAAACGTATAGGAACCACCATTTCCTCATCTTGCTCGCAAACGGAATAGAATCAAAGTACCTTGCTATGGCAAGCCCACCCAAAACTATCCGAGTGGTCTCAAGTGTTTAATCATGAATTGGCATAAAGAACTTAAAAGTTAAATGAAGGTTCTTTAAGGTAGATTATAAGCATATCAGCAAAGATAGTCATAATCATGCACCAGGTAAATTCCCAGGAAGATAGGTGAGCCACAAGGACTACTTAAGTACCAACTCTTCCTTAGACAGAACTCTCCTAGTCATGCACAATTAGAAATCAGCTCTGATTTGGCAACATAATCACTACCTTTTATAAATAATCAGTTTCCTTTTTAAATTTCGCGTAATTATGACTTGTTTCCATAAACAATCATAAAATCCAAAAGTTACAATGTCTAAATCTAAACATATTAGGAAACTATGAATCAATGTTTCAACTAAACATCTAATAAAATTCTTACTTGTAAAACTGACTTGTTTCATAAACAATCAGACACTAACTTGTTTCTCATAAACAATTAGTGAACTATAATTCAATGTTCAAAAACATTCTAGAATTACAACAGTTCTTCATGCATAAGAACACTCAATTATTATGCAACGCAACAATTAAATAAACACCTTTTAATTAATTAAGCAAGCATAAACAATGAATTAATCTAGCATAGCCCTATAAACTCAATTTTCAGAAATTTATAGCATCCAGATTAAGACATAAAACATCTCAGATTGTAAACACAATCACAGAATAGCGTAAAAATTAAACAAACCGATTACGCTTGATTTGGCTTATTATGTCGCGTGACAACATCGGCCCGGAGGCTTGATATGTCGCGCGACCTAACAGGCCGATAACTGAATTCCTCATGGCTCATCATGTCGCGCGACTAAAGTAGCCAAGTAACGGGATTTCCAGATTTCAATCAATTCGGATTACATGCAATTAAATCATATAAAACAACCCTTTTCTGATTTAATTCAACATAATTCAACGATTTTCACATTGTTTCACATAAACAATCAAAATTCTATCGCATACAAAAACATGCAACGAACATATAAACAATTTATATAATCATTCTAGCATGTTAATTCAAACTTAACCATACGAACGGGGCTCGATACCCTTTGTTGGGTTTTATGGATCCATGCGCGGCGGAATTAAGCATAAAATTAACACAAAACCCAAGCCCTAAGATCCGTTCTATACGATTAAATTGAATTGCTATGAGATAGAATTTACCAACCTAAATTGCTTTCCGGTCTTGAGCTATCGAACGGATAATTATGTGATTCGTAATCACAAACTTTTGATCTTCAAATCTTCGAATCTTCAACTCCTTTGGATCTTTGTATTTGAACTCTAGGTCTTTGATTTGTTTGAACAAAACTAAGACCCTCTTTTGGTAATCCACACAAATATGAATGTCGAGAACAATTCTCGGGTTGGGAATTGCTAGATTCCTAAAACTTTTGGAAGAATATTGAGAGGACTTTTGATTGTGAATTTCTTATTGAAAAATTCGACTAGGGAATTAGGTCTGACAGACCTCACATATTTATACTACAATAGTATGAATATGTCTCCTAATCGTATTAGGAGAACAGGCTGTCAAACCGCGTAGGGCTTGATATGTCGCGCGGTATATTAAGCCATTGGCTTAATATGTCGCGCGGTATATATAGCCAAATACGAGACTCTCAACCATTCTTCCTCCGGTTTAACCAATTCATTCTATTTGTGTGTGACCCAATAGGATTGTATTATGTTGGCAATGAGTCCGATCATATCGGCTCTCATAAGACATAAGCGGACTCTAGCAAGCCATTATGTCTACCCAAATAACACAACGTAAGAGTTCACGTTTCCAATGGTACACTTTCATTTATCCCTTTGTCTCACGATGTTATATTGAACACAAGTCATGGTCCACGTCAACTTGTATTTGTTCAATGCTTTCTCGATCTTGAGTATAATGATAGTCCAATCATATTGGGGTGTGGCCACACGCTTTCATCATTATCACTCATTGAGGGGCCCAAGCAAAACATCTCTCTTTCGAGGGACAAATTCCATCTTGACTTATCATCCTTCCCATCATGAATCCGATCATGCCAAAGATAGCCTTTATAGATATCGTGTTAAGATACCGTTTGACTAAAATCAAACATAACTTTCATCATGTGTAAAGTCATGATAATCTCAGGTCTAGGGACTAAATGAAGTGACCATATGAGATTTAATTATGACATTTGACCATGACATAAATCTCATACGGGTCAAGTCCAGTTACTTGTTCTCTGACAAGTACCCATAATTTCAATGTGCATCTCTATGCATATAATCATCATATGATTATCCATTGACAATTATACTAATTATTCTCTTAATAATCAGGGACGGAGATTATTACAATAAATATGCAAACTATATAATAATCAAATAATAAACATAAACGATAAAGATGATACATAACGGTTTTCAGTTAAACATAACTAAAGCCTAGGGCATTACACCAACACATACTCCTGAACTAAGTTCCCATTTAGGTTCATACTCCTGAACCAAATCTCAACTTAGGTTCATACTCCTGAACTAAGTCTCCATTTAGGTTCATACTCCTGAACCGAACCTCAACTTAGGTTCATACTCCTGAACTAAGTTCCCATTTAGGTTCATACTCCTGAACCAAATCTCAACTTAGGTTCATACTCCTGAACTAAGTCTCCATTTAGGTTCATACTCCTGAACCAAATCTCAACTTAGGTTCATACTCCTGAACTAAGTCTCCATTAGGTTCATACTCCTGAACCGAACCTCAACTTAGGTTCATACTCCTGAACTAAGTTCCCATTTAGGTTCATACTCCTGAACAAAATCTCAACTTAGGTTCATACTCTGAACTAAGTCTCCATTAGGTTCATACTCACGAACCGAACCTCAACTTAGGTTCATACTCTGAACTAAGTTCCCATTTAGGTTCATACCCTCTCAAAAGAAATTCCCGGCAGGTTAAACGTAAGACCGAGTGCCCGAGAAAGATAACGAGATCCCATATCTTTCATCAAAATCATTCCCGTGAGTTAAACGTAAGACCAAGTGCCCCGAGAAAGATAACGGATCCCGTATCTTTCATCAAAATCATTCACTGAAACGTAAGACCGATTTCCCCGACGAATACGTCTGCTTTTCCCCAGCAAGGCTAACGAAATCCCCAGCAAAGCTAAAAGCCAACGAAATCTCGAGTAGATTTCGAACTACGGCCGGCTTGATTCCCATTCGGGATACGTAGGTAGCCTATCATTAGGTCCGGCCGCTCGACCAAAATGGTCATCCTTTCCTTCGGCGGACGTAAGACCGATCCTTTCAAGCAAAGTCCACCGAGAGGACCATCTATCCCCACCGTCAAGGTTCGAGGCTCCTAAAACGCCATCTCTAAGGTTCGAGGCACCTAAAACGCCATCTTCAAGGTTTGAGGCACCTAAAACGCCATCATCTTCAAGGTTCAAGGCGCCTAAAACGCCATCATCTCCAGGTTGATACCTTAAAAACAATCATTCCCAGGGTCAAAGACCCGAACTACGACAGGCTTGATTCCCATTCGGGATACGTAGGTAGCCTATTGAATAGGTTCAGCCACTCGATCACTTGATCATCCTATCAAATATGGAGCCTTACTCTTATCGACGACCCCGCTTCCTTCGAAAACACCGTCGCCGAGGGCTACCTGTAAGTGCTCCAATTTGAGTTGGTAGTTTTTTCGTTAGAAAGTTAACGAAAGTTTTAACATTTCTAACATTTCTAACAATCTCTAACCTTCCTAACCAAGCAAGAGTAGGTTAGGGTTTGCCATTTAAAGTTAAACCAAAAAAGGAATCCAAAAAAGCAAAAGAATTAAGAAAATCCCGAAACAAAGAAGTTGAAAAACAATTTACTGGCGATATTTTGAAAAATATTCTTCTGTTCAAAGCTTTGGAGCGGCATTTAATGCACCAGGCACGTTTTCTGAGGGACCTACGCGCGGACATGTATGTAATTTCAGAGGGCCTATAAATTGAACCCTCCTCTCTCAGTTTACACAACACAATTTGATCATAGCAACGAAGTTCTGGCGAAATATAGAGAGAAAACAGTGGGAATCCCTTGATTGCCACCATTTTCTCTTGAATCTTTCCCAAACTCACTCCAAACACAAATCCAAACATCAAACCTTGATACTCCTCAAGCCAAACACCAAATCTTGATACTCCTCAAGTCAAATTCCAAGCCTAGGAAGATAGGGTGTCACCATTGGTAAAGCCCTCCTTCTCAAAACCCTAAAATTCACTTTTGACTTCTTGTTCATCTTGTTCTTCTTACTTGGATCTACTTGATGTTTAGTTTAACTTGAGTTTTGACCCAAGATGGTCATCTTGAAGTTCATCTTCATGAATGACCATCTCAAATGGTCTATATTTTAAATCTCTAAATTGATTTTTTCTCTTTAATTTCATTTCTACAAAATATCCCCTTTCCCTTTGCAAAGGACATGTTTAAACCCCATAAATTCCCCAAGGATGACTTGAATATGATAACCACTCAATAAAAAGTAGTGGTATCAAGTCTATGGATGAAAATGGGGTGAACATAGATGCAAATCCCCCAAAAATCACATTTTCCCTCAAGAACATCTTGCTGTCCAGTAGCATTGTTCTGAGACCTCAGTCCATTTTCTTATTTTTTGGACCCAGTAAAACTTGGAATTGGGTGTTGACTACAAAACACTTTTTGTAGCCAACATCCAGATATTTCCAGACATATTTTTATTTTATTTTTTGAGTAAGTAAAACTCCTTTTTTCAATTTTTCTTTTAGAGGCCAGTTCATCAGCTTCTGGAAATCCAGATTTCACATCTGAGATTTCCAGAAGGTTTTGACCCCTCAAATTACTTCCAAAATGGAAAGTTTCTTTGTAGAAACCCTATTTAGGGTGTTTTAAGCAACTTTCATTCTCGGACTTTCCTCAGATTCTGAGGTTTTGAAGCCTTTAAGTCCATTTCAAAGTCAAGGGTCAACTGCCTTCTTTCATTCTGGCAGAATTGCTTTTCAAATCCAAAAATCTTTTGAGTGCCAAGACCCAACCCAAAAATTCTCCAAAAAATCATGGGATCAGTTTAAAGTCTTTAAAAGATATCCCAATTTTCACTTTTCCAAGTTTCAAATTATTTTGGTCAAAACACACACACACACACACACACACAACAAAAGGATTTCAAATGTTTGGAAGACTCGTTTTGCGAGGCGCGTCGGGTGCACACTAACGTCCTTCCCGACGCGTAACATGACCTCCGAACCTAAATCTCTGATCTCGGGCTTTTTTTTAAAGTTTTGGCCCTTAAAATAAAAATGGCGTGGCGACTCCGTTTTAATGGCACATCGTTACAAAAGGATGCACCTTTATGGGAAAAGACTACATTTTTATGACAAATGATGTCTAATGCATGCCAAAGGGGAAGGGGGAATATAAAGATAGGATCTTTAATCTACCAAGTCCCAAGCAATATAAAGACAATGCAATGAGCAAATTATAAAGCAATTAGGATGCAAAGGTAGGGCGTGCGAGGTTACCAATAGCTTCCTTCTTCTTTGGTCGGAGCTAGGAGGAGAGGTTGGTCTTGAATCTTCAAGGAGGAGGGAGGGAGCTTCTTGGCCTTCTTCTTCACCTTCTTGAGCTTCCAGCAGTATTCTTCACGTATTTGGAGTGTTTGTGGGTGACTTGCTATGGATTGTGTGTGTTGAAATGGGTAGAGGAGGGCTCTATTTATAGGCAGTCTGGATAAGGCTAATGGAGTCGTGCGGCTAGGGACAGCGAGCTAATGCAGCCGTGCGGCATTATCCATTGTGACTCAGCATTTCTAGAACCATGCAAGGTGGCAAATTCTAGAACCCTCTTCCTAATTAAGAAAAACGTGTTTCTTAATTAGGAAGGCTCCTTTCAGCCCTTAATTTAATTTGGAATTGTTCGAACATTTCCGGAACACTAGGAAGGTCCGGGGAACTACCGGGAAACTTACCGAAATTGCCGGGAAATTTAGCTTAGGAAGGCATGAGCCAGATTTGGGTACTTACGAAGCCCCTCGGCAACGTCACTTGCAAGGCGAGTGGGGTTGTCGATAGAAAAGGATCCGATCTAGCGAATGCAGGGAGACGGATTGGGTGACCAAGGTGGTCGAGTGGTGAACCTGCGGAAGGCTACCTACGTATCCGGAGGAATCAAGCCGGGCCGTAGTTCGGAATTAGGATCCGGCGGGGAAGGAAGAAGAAGCGGGTCTCTTCTTTGGGGAAATAGAAGAGAAAATGACCTAGGAGGTCAAGCAATTGATCCTATTGGGGATATGCTAGGAGTGACCAAGGTGGTCGGATATCGAACCTCTATGAGGGGCCGCTTTATCACCGAGGAGTGACAAAGAAACGGGGTGACCAAAGTGGTCGAATGGCTGGACCTTTTATAAAAAGCTACCTACGTATCCGGAGGAATCAAGCCTTGATCGTAGTTCAAGCATCACTAGATAGTTAGGAACGATGTCTAGGATTCTTGAGATTTTGACAATTAATGGAAGGTTTGTCACACGATTGACAATTGCTTGGAGGATGTCACACGATTGAAACTAGAGCTTACGTCACTTGTCGAGTGGATAGAGGTAGCTAGAGTTTGGTGAACTTGAGCATACGTCTCAATCTCTTTCGAATCGAGAGATATGGGTTGCCAAAGCTAGAATGATTTAAGCATACGTCTCAATCTCTTTCGAATCGAGAGATATGGGTTGCCAATGACTTGAGCATACGTCTCAATCTCTTTCGAATCGAGAGATATGGGTTGCCGAATGACTTGAAGCATACGTCTCAATCTCTTTCGAATCGAGAGATATGGGTTGCGATTTGAATGACTTAAGCATACGTCACTATCTCTTTCGGGAATGAGAGATATGGGTTGAGAGAAACTTGAGCATACGTCACTATTCGGGATAGAGGTAGCTTAAGTTGAGAAACTTGAGCGTACGTCACTATTCGGGATAGAGGTAGCTTAAGTTGAGAGAAACTTGAGCGTACGTCACTATTCGGGATAGAGGTAGCTTAAGTTGAGAGAAACTTGAGCGTACGTCACTATTCGGGATAGAGGTAGCTTAAGTTGAGAGAAACTTGAGCGTACGTCACTATTCGGGATAGAGGTAGCTTAAGTTGAGAGAAACTTGAGCGTACGTCACTATTCGGGATAGAGGTAGCTTAAGTTGAGAGAAACTTAATCGTACGTCACTATTCGGGATAGAGGTAGCTTAAGTTGAGAGAAACTTGAGCGTACGTCACTATTCGGGATAGAGGTAGCTTAAGTTGAGAAGAACTCAACAATTCGGAGGTTGTCACCTAGCGTTATCCCGTTATAACGAAATTAACGGAGCGGCGGGAAGAAAGCTTAATTGCTTAAGAGATAAGGGATATCTTCTGAAGAAGATGTTATCTTGGTTAAAAGATAACGGAAATTGCATGCCCAAGTGGAAGGTCCAGGGGTAGGATTGTAATTTATGCTCAGAGCGAATGAAGCCGCCCGGCATGAGATGAAGAAAAAGGAGCCGTATGGCTAGAGACCTGTTTTTTCCAGATTATTTAAAATCGAGGTTTGAACGGGCCATTGGCATTACATTGCCGCCCAAGAGCGAGAGAGAGAGAGAGGAGAAGGGAGAGAAATTTTGAAATTCCTTCAATTCCCTTTGGCTCTCTTGATTTGGAATGGATCAGGAGGAATCCAATGCGAGGCAAGCTAGAAGGAACATCTCTGCGGCTGCGAGAAGGAGGAGGAAGGAGCTCGTTCGGACGGAGAGGAAGTATGACTTCCTTACGCCTCCATCGGAGCTCTATCCGGGGAGAAGGGAGCATAAATCAACGAACCCTCGATCGGTTGGGGTAAGCATTCTCATTTTGCTCAAATCCGTCGGTTTTGCTTGATTTTTGAATGATTTAGGGCTTGACCCAAATTTTAGGAATTTTCTAGGATTTTCCTAGGATTTTTGAATGATTTTGAGATGCATGAACAACCTATGAGGCTAAGAATATGCAATGTGCAATTTATTTGATGAAAATTATGAGAATGACTCACTTTTTTCTCGCAAATGAAGTAAGAATGAGAATTGTCTAAATATGAGACGGAGTTCTTGCCTTGTGCTAGAACTAGGTCAAAATTCTGATTTTCAATGAGAAAACATGATTTTGGAAGATGAAAAATGAATCATGCATGCCATTTTATTTGAAAAATAATGCTTATGTGCAAAGAATCGTGAAAATTGTGATTTTGTGCCTTAGGAAAACAACGTGCTTAAAATGATGTGTTTCAAATGATGAAAGTCACGTTTTTTGATGCAAATGATGCTAAAAAAAAACTTTTGTGAATGCTTTTCTTTTGAAAACATGTGCGCTTTTGTGAATATATGCATGCTTTTGAAAATGATGAATGATTTACACTTCTTTTTTGTTGTGCTTGTCTACAGGAGAACAAGTCTAGAGGACCATACGAGATAGCGGTCGGGCTTTGGCGAGAGGATGCCGGATTTTGAGAAGAATGGGGTGAACCCCAAGAATTTGGTGAGGGCTACCGGTGCGGATGCGTTTGTAGAGGCCATCGGCACGGGGATTCACATCACGTCTAAGAGCAAGGGCTTGGTCCGGGCCCTATCGAGTTTTGGTGGGATAGCACCCATAGCTTCCACACGAGTGGGGAGAGGCGCGGTGACTCCTGCCGATTTTACGCGGTGCGGCTGCGGTTCACCGGGAGGCCCGTGACTTGGAGAGACCATATTACAGTGAGGAGTTCCGGGCTTTGGTTGGATTTGGTGATTCCCAAGGGATTGGGTATGGAGACGCGGAACGTCGAGGTGGCGGTTCGAGACTTGCATGCGAGAACTTTCTTGCTAATGATGTGGCCTTGCCCGGTGGCTAGAGCATTCATATGGTTGATGCTATCGGTCACTATCTTTGCTAATGCAGGACGCGGCCATGACTTGCCTCCTTGATTCTCTGGAGGATGTGGATGGGATAGGGACGGTCTCTTGGGGAGAGGCCGGATTGGGTGAGTTATACTTCTCGTTGGACATGTACGGTCGAAACAAAGCTGCTTCTATGGGCTGCTTCTCATTTGCCACTTGAGGTAGCCTCTCCTTTCTCTTCTCTTTTCTCTTTTACGTCTTGAGACTTCTTATGAGAAAAATGACCTTTTTGATGTTTTTGAACATGCGGGCTGGTTTTGCGAGGTGATCGGGTTCTTTCCTTGGAACCCGTGAGTGATATCACCATTTTCCCTGCGATGGTTATTTGGAGGAGATGTGAGGGATAGGTTCACGGGGAAGACCCGGATCACTTTCGACTACAAGATGGTGAAGCACTGTGCTCAACAAGGATGGACCGGATGGAGTGGACTTCTACCCACAGGGCGGTATCAGGAGATTTTCTTTGGGAGATGCTATTGAGGTGACGAGGCGAGAGGAGGTGGCTCACTGGGCTGACTTGCGACATCATATATACGGGGACCGTTTCTCGAGCGGCATGGTCATGTCCCTCCATTGGACGCCATTACTCCACACGATCCTCGGCACGGATCTGCTGCGGCCCGAGGGAGCGCGGGCGGATGAGATTGAGAGGTACCGAGGAGGTATAGGCTGCGGAGGAGTATTTTGACATGGGTACCCCTACGTTTGTGTTTGTGGAGCGGCGCTGAGGACGCCACGAAGGCGCGAAGGCGGCGGTCACTCGGGGATATGGGGAGGATGAGCCTGCGGCCCGCCTATCCCTCCTGCGCACCTCTCATACGTCGTACACGGAGTACCGAGGAGGATGAGGATTCTGTCACGACACGAGGGAGCCCCGGTATACCACCGCCACCTGATAGCACTTTGTGAGTATACTCTTAGGGTCTTATTCCCTTTTTAGCTTTGATTTTCTGCTTTTTGCAATTTTACGAGATTTTTTTGAGATTTTACGAGATTTTCTTTTCTTTTCTCGGGTTCCGGCTCGCACCTATGACGGGTTGGTCGGGCGAACGGGGTTGGAAAGACGTGTGCCGATCCTTGGTCAAGAAGGCGCTGCGCTACTAAAGCGTCAACAAGCGTGCGAGGGCACTGTGCGCAAAAGGAGGCATGTCGGGCGCGGCATCCTCTTCCTCGGCTTCGGAGTATTCATCCGGTGCCGAGGCCTCGGGGCGAGGTCCTAATGCTGATATCTTGGAGCGGTGGCGGAGTACGAGCACGACAACATCCCTCTTTCCGATGCGAGCGACCGGGGAGGACGTGATGAGAGAGCCTAGCGTCTATGAGGTGAGCGGTGATGAGGAAGAAGAAGAATCGGAGGCCTAGGAGGTCTCTAGAGTAGATTTGGAACAAAACAAACAATGAACACTTTTTATGCACAACTTGTTTATTTTTGCTTTATTTTGACGCCGATGGGGCGAAGACATTGTACTTATGTTTTATTTACTTTTCTAATTTATGCTTTTTCAATTTGCATATTATCGAGCCTCGGGGCGACTTTTTGCTTGGAATTGGGGCTGAACGGGCCAAAATGATTTATAATGGTGTATAAATGCTTGAATGGCTTACGGATATGTTTTTGTACGGGTTTTGGTTGAAAAAGTGGGGTGAAAACTCCCTTGGGCAGCAACTTTGGTTGCTTTGCAGAATTTACTGCGAGAGGGCTAATGTAGCCGTGCGGATAGGTCTCTGGGCAAATGAAGCCGTGCGGCTCACGGTTAATGCAGGCTGGTTTATTTTACGAATAAAAGCAAGGCTTGGCCATTTCATTTCATTTTCACTCTAGACTTGTCCCAATTGTTCCCGAGCACATTTTGGACCTAAAAGCACCATCTTTGATCACTTTTGCGATGGAGAGGCCCGTTAGACTACAAAGGGGAAGAGAGACCATTTTACTGTCCGGTCTTCAATCTTGGGCGAGACATAACTTCCAAAATCACAAGGGGCTGATTGATTCTTCCTTCAAGATCAAGTCTTTATGGCATTTGAGGATCTCCCGCCCGATTGGGACTGTTGAGAGCCGCGGCAAAGTTACAGGACGTCAGGAGACATGTTTCTTGCTTTTCTTACAACGAAATCGTCCCAACGCACGAAGACTTGAGCCTTGATTGGGGGTCCCGGGCGAGGCTATATCTATTCCGGCTGATCGGAGACGTGCGGTGGCGGTAAAGCTTGCATCTTTTACGAGATTCCTGCGGGAGAGGCGAGGAGATGATGGTAGCTTCGGACGGGATTGACCTTTCCGAGATCCGGGCGAGTTTGGATCTCCCGGCTATGGCTGCTACCGTGGTGGCTATGGACGCATTTATCCTTTGCGTCTTTTACGTTACATTTCTTCTTTGAGTCAGTGGGGATTTGTCACGGTGGTCTCTGGACATGGTCGAAGGCTGCGAGTGGGAAGGATATCGTCCCCTTGGTTTTGGGGAGACTTTGCATGGGATCGACGGGATGGCTCGGGAGACCATTTCATGAGGTCGGGAGTCAGGCTATGTTGACTTTGTGGGCTGCGGGAGAGGCTCGGGGCTTTGCACGGGGCTTTGCCGACTCGGTGCCCTTGGGTGATTTCTCGGAGAGGTGCGCCTAGGCGAGGAACGGGGTAGGCGGGAGGCGATGATGGCTAGGCTATCCACTTCGGACATCCGTTGGTGGATACCACCTTGGAGGTTGCGGACCCGGGGAGGATATTTCGGGAGTCTTATGTTGTGAGGGTTCCGGGATTCTGCTTTGGTCATCCTTCTACATACCTGCTTGGTATCCGGGCGGTTTGGGGCTTTACTGAGGAGCCTTTGAGTGGCGGGAGGACATCCGGACCATGGAGGTGATGTCTCTAGACATGAGGGACCCGGCCCGGCTTCACTTTTTCTCGAGGGCTTGGACATCTTGCTTTCCCACCCGGGGCTATCTTTAGGAGCGGGAAGAGCACGATCTTGACCACTTTGTCTACTTGGGTAGTACGAGAGGGAGATGGGAGCGACTCGGGTTATCTTGGAGGATAGACGCCGAGTTTTATTGGGGGATGACCACGACTCGAGTAGGACTACGAGGGAGGCAGAGGCTAAGGCGAGTTGCCATAACCAATCGGGTGACTTGGTCGGGGACATGGAGGCTCGGTACAAGAGGTTGTCAGAGGTTGCTCATTTGGCCCGAGTCTCGGAGGGAGGAGATACGGACTCGTGCTCGTATAGAGAGCGCTTATTGACACGGGGTTGGTAGAGGCTCCGGTGAGGATACCGAGAGGTCGGGATGAGGGATACCGACATTATTGAGAAGAAAAGGAAGAAGACTCGACGAGGCCGAGGAAAAGGGAAGAAGGCGAAGAAGACTCGGCGAATGACGGTGACAAGTCTTTTCTCAAGATCCTCTTATTGCCATTTGCAAACACATTAGTTTATTTAGGCATTTTATTGTATTTTAGATCTTTTTAGCGAGGTTAGCGAGTCAAGAGGTAGACCGTGCTTGAACTCATCAAGAAATTTTTGACTTGTAATGAACAAGAAATATTATTTTAGAAATTAATCAAGACATGTTTCATGGAAATTCAAATGTCTTATTACTTGGGACCCGTTTTATGAAAAGCTTGAAATACCCTTTTATTTATTGCTAAGGACGCACTTTATGGAAGCTTTATTGCCCTTTTTTATTGTTTAGACCGAACCATATATGGTGCCTACGTTCCCCTTTTACAAGAAAGGCTAAGGGGCTCGGGTCTTCGTAGTTCATTACGGTGAACTAACAAAACTAAGTCTCTTTTTTTTTTACGTGCAACCTGTTTTTGCCTAGACCGCCCTTTTTGGGGTTTTCGGCCTAGTGGGTATTACTCTTTTGCACTAAGATTTTTTTATTATATTTTTATTATTATTATTATTATTATTATTATTTTTTTTTTCGTGCAACCTGTTTTTGCCTAGACCGCCCTTTTTGGGGTTTTTCGGCCTAGTGGGTATTACTCTTTTTGCACTAAGATTTTTCTTTTTTTTTTATTATTAGACATAGTATCTTCGGAGTTTATCACCGTTATTTGGGTGGACAAAGGGATTGCCATCCAAGTACGCAAGCTTCATTGCTCCTCTGACGGTATCTTACGCACTACATAAGGGCCGATCCAAACGGGTTCCCATTTTCCCGGGGGTTGTCTACGGTAGGGGCTTTACTTTCGGCACTAAGTCACCCTCTTTGATGTCTACGGCCTTGACCTTTTTATCAAACGCTACGGCCATTCGCCTCTGGTAGGCTCGGGTGTGTTCCATGGCTTTTAGCCTTCTCTCGTCAGCGGGGCTAACTCATCATGCCGGCTTCGCAACCATTCTACTTCATTGACCTTTGTTTTCCGGGAGGACCCTTAATGACGGGATTTCCAACTCCAGCTGGTAACCTTTGCTTCCATCCCGTAAGTTAGGGCAAAAGGAGTTTCTCCTGTGGGTACATTACGACGGACGTTACGTAGCCCCGAGTGCTAGGTGCGGCTTTTCGGGCCAATCACGACCACGGGTGGCCATCTTAGGATGATCCGCTCGAGTGTCTTATTAGCGGCTTCCACGGCTCCATTGGTGCGAGGTGCATGCGGGGACGACTTGTGGCGAGTAACTACGAATTACGACGGCGATCTATCGCGATCTCCTTCGAAGTGTGACCCATTATCGAAATGATCTCGTTGGGCACCCCATATCTGCACATTATGTTTTCTTTGATGGCTGGGCCACTTTTACGGAAGTGAGGACCTTGTAGGACTTGGCCTCTACCCACTTGGTGAAGTAGTCGATGGCTACCAACACGAACTTCGTGCCCATTGCTTCTGTCGGGGCTATTTTCCCTATCACGTCAATGCCCCAAGTTGCAAACGGCCAAGGAGTCGTCATGCGGTACGAGTCATGAGGTGGGAGATGGTTGAGGTTGGCAAACCGGCGGCACTTGTCGCGAGGTTCGGACGTCTTTGGACGCGATCTGTCTCCATGGAGATCCGGTAGTAACCCATTCGAGGATCACTTGCATCGGGGCTACGGCATTCATGTGAGGACCGCAAGGACCATTGTGGACTTCGGTCATCAACTCTCTGGCTCTTTCTTGAGTGACACATAAGAGGAGTGGTCCTTGATAGCGTTTCTTGTACGGGTTGCCTCCTAGGATGACATAATGGGAGGCCAACCTTTTCGGGCTCGCAAGCTTTTGGCTCGACACCTTCTTTTGGTCTACCTTCTTCGTCTCTAAAAGTTGACTCTCCGTCTTTGAGGAATTGGTAAATACGATTGTACCAAGGTTCCTTTATAGGCTCGGGTCCCAGGTCCACTTCACAACGAAGGTGGGGCTTCTCTTCTACCCACTGCTGAAGGGCTTTATGGCTTTTCCCTCGGGGATCTCTACCAATGAGGCTAGAGTAGCTAGGGCATCTGCGAATCTGTTCTTTTCCCTCGGCAAGTAGTGGAAAGTCACTTCTACGGCTGTCCGATCAACTCCTCCATATGGGCATGATACCGTTGCGGATTAGGGTCCACAGTCTTCCACTTGTTGGAGACTTGGTTGATGATCGGGCGAGTCTCCGTAAACTTCGAGCTCCTTGACATTTCTTTCTAAGGCGGCCTCCAAACCAGCAATGCGAGGCTTCATACTCGGCGACATTGTTCGTGGCGGGAAAGTTCAACTTGAGGGCTATGGGGGTATGCTCATCTTTCGGATCGACCAATAGCATTCCTACACCATTTCCTCTTTTGTTAGCGGCTCAGTCAAAGAACAATTGCCATCTATTCTCGAGGCTGTTGCAAAGATCCCTTCATGCAGGAATTGGGGTTCGGGCCCTCTGTCTTCATTCTTGGGAAGTTCGCCGGGTGATCGACAATGCTTGACCCTTGATGGCCTTTACGGTCACATAGTTGATGTCGTGATACGCCAAGAAGAAGGACCACTTCGCTAAACGCATCGAGAGGGAAGGCTTGTCAAAGATGTACTTGATGGGGTCCATTTTCGAGACCAAATTCACGGGGTGGGCTTGCATATAATGCTTCAATTTGCCGACTACCCGGACCCGATCTGCACGGGTCTTTTCACATCTTGAGTAATTGAGCTCACTCCCCTGTAGCTTAGGTGACAAAGTAAATGGCGTTTTCTACGAGAGTCTTTCTTTTCTGAGCAAGCATAGCCCCAGCTGCCGTGTACGCGACGGTGAGATAGAGCGAGAAGAGGCTTACGTCTATGTGGGGGGCATAGTAGGGGATGTACTAAGTATGCCTTGATGCGGTCAAAGGCATCTTGGCATTCTTCGGTCCATTACGTGTCCACATTCTTCTTCATGAGCTTGAAGATGGGCTCGCACATAGTGGTCGGCGATTGGCCAAGCGGTGATGTCTTGCAATTTACCCATGAAGCTCTTGACTTACATGCAGGGTTTGAGGTGGCCTCATATCCATGATGGCTTTGATCTTTCGGGGTCAACTTCTATACCTCGCTGCTGTGACCATATACCCAAGCACTTTTCCCCTTGTCACTCAGAAGGTGCATTTGGCGGGGTTTAGTCTCATGGAATGCTTTGTCTCAACCTCTCAAAGAATTTTCGTAGGTCAACAAAGTCTGCCCACCCTCTCCTTTGGAGTGGATTATCATATCATCTACGTAGACCTCAATCTCCTTGTGGATCATGTCATGAAAAAGCGCGGTCGTTGCCCTTTGGTAAGTAGCCCGGCATTCTTGAGCCGAATGGCATTCTTGTATAACGGTAGGTTCCCGTGGTGTGGTGAAGATTTGTCTTTTCTTGGTCTTCCTCGGCCATCTTGATGCGGTTGTAGCACAAAACCATCAACGAAGGATTTGACTTCGTAGTTGGCGGTGGAGTCCACCGGGATGTCTATGTTTGGCGAGAGGGTAGTCGTCTTTGGGGCTGGCCTTGTTCGGATCTCGGAAATCCACACGGCGGCGCACCTTCCCATTGGCCTTGGTTACGGTCACGATGTTGGACAACCATGTCGGGTATTCAATGACTACGATGAACCCTACCGCGGTAGCTTCTCAATTTCTTCTTTGACTGTAGAGACCATTCCGGCTTAATCTTTCTCGGTTTACGCTGCGGCTTAGCATGCGGTGCTAGAGGGATTACGTGTTCTACTATCGAGCTGTCTAGCCCGGCATATCCTTGTATGACCATGCAAACACGTCGACGTATTCTACGAGCGGCTCGATCAATCTGTCCCTTTCGCCCCACGGAAGAAGCTTCCAATCTGTGTCTCTTTAGGTTCCTCAATAGTACCCAAGTTCACACTTATCAAAACCTCCTCGGCGGCTTGGGCCCGGTTTTCCTCTTTTACGAAACACCTTAAAGATTTCTTTAATGTATTGTTCGTTTAGTGTGTTTGCATCTTGTTCAAATGATTCATTATTAAGCTGTTGTTAAGTTTTGAGTTAATTTATCATTTGTTAAGTTGGCAATAAGAGGATAATCGAAAGATTTGTCATTTCATTCAAAATAAGGGGAAAGATGACATCGATTACATTTTCATAATCCTCGGGCGTGAGGCCTTCGGATGACTACGAGGGCTGGAATTCAAAGATTCTGACTCGGCGAATAGACGCTGCGACTCTGGACCCTACGCTACTTATTGACTCGAGGGGGACTTGACAAGGGTTGGACCAGGGATCTCGCTCCTTCTTCTTTGTTGCCACAGGGAGTAGCAGGTCTTGCCGGCGTTCTTGAAAGTTGGAGACTTCGAGGCGATCAAAAGCTTGCCGGAAATCATTGACAGGCCGGTGCTTGTGGAAAGATGGTGAGGGAACTAAAGTAACTTGTTGCAATCTTTCGGCTAGCTCTTCCGTAGACATTGGACTCATTATTGAAGTGTACGGCTCATTTTGTCGACGCCTTCTGATAGGTCATCTTTTCCTTGCCAATCTTTGATACCACCACCTTGTCGGTATAGCCAATAGGAGGGTTGGCTTGAATGATCTTGATAAAGTCTTCTTCGGGAGAGACTTTGATCCTTCCACGATTGGCCAAATACTCTATAGGCTTTACGTATTCGTCTTCTAGATACTGCTAGCTTTTTGTTGAATCTTACAATGGCAACAAACTCGGAATTTTCTACTTCAAGAGGATCGCTGATCATAGGGATATCGAAATTTGGGTGTGCTTGGGGTGACGGGTTCCTTGACGGGTTCCTTGGCATAAGCGACATAGTAGTCGAACTTGCCGAAGGCTCTCCCAAAGTTCCTACGCTCTTGTCCCCGGCTTCGTATCTTTCCTTAAGCCTGCTTTGTGTGGACTTTCTCTTCTTCTTCTTCCTTGAAGGAGCGTCCTCATTGATCCATTCTTGATACTCATACTCTAGCGG
This sequence comes from Adenophora triphylla var. japonica, assembly GCA_022495995.1. NCBI lineage: Eukaryota > Viridiplantae > Streptophyta > Magnoliopsida > Asterales > Campanulaceae > Adenophora > Adenophora triphylla. The sequence continues at coordinate 104,452 of JAFEMH010003025.1, read as the reverse complement.
TCTTCGCAATCACATACATCATACCGGATGTGAGGCTTGGGTTGAGCGGGATAGCCCCTCCAGCTGCTTGGTCATTACCGTTGTGGATTACCATGTTGGCCATTTTGACACGAAAGGCGACAAAGGCGAGGATTACAGCGGGCTGTGCGAGGATTACGTGCTAACAAGTCGGCGACCCGGTGTTCTCACCCACTTCTTTCTCGGCTGCGGGAAAGGGATAGGAAAGGTTTAGACTCGGGGTAGGTGTTTAGGTGAAGGCTCGGGCAATATGCAAATTAGAATCTTCAAGTTTACTTAAAACAGTGTCTTTTATTAATATCTATTTGGTTGGAAAAGGGGTTACGCCCTTCTTTTTCACAACTACTCTAGATCTGGATCGGTGGGTTCCGTCACTACGTCTATAAGCCCCTCGTATTCCACAGTATTTCGACCTCCCGGGGTGGACGGCCCGGGCGAGGGTCCTATAGGGCACGCGGATCCCACCGGCCGAGAGTAAAGAACGCTCCTATCGGGTCTAGCGGGTCATAGGACCTTTCAACGCACGAGCGATGCGGATTATAGTCAAGGCAATGCGGGAAAGTCTCGTCTCTCGCCTTGACGGATCTTTGGCGAGTTTCGCTTGAGCGAATGACGGTTTTTGACTTTCGGTAATGTCCGAGAATAATAGGCATGGGTCGGGCGGTAAAAAGCCGGATGACACGGTGTCACATTGAACTTCGTTGCATACACGGTGCGTGGGTCGGAATCGAAGTCAATGCCGGTCAAGATCTTGCCAATTTTTCCTTGTCGGAATTTTGGCAGAGCTTCGCTTGAGCGAAAGATCTTTTGATTTGTTGGCAAAGACTCGGTCTTGACTCTTACACATTTCCGTGCAGGTCAAGGTCAATAGTCAATGTCGGAGTCAAGATCCCACCGATTTTTCCTTGTCGGAATTTCGGCAGAATTTCGCTTGAGCGAAAATCTTGGCTTCCGTTATGAGCTAAGGCTTGACCTTTACGTGGGTATGCAGCTGGGCTATATGACACGGACTAGACCAAAAACCAACCAAAAGTCACGGTTTTTTGAAACGTGTAACACGGACTGTGCATTGGTCGACATTGGCTGCCATGGGGAGGTTGGGATGATTTCGTGCGCGCCCGGGAGCATCGTAAGGCTGTCAGTGACTACAGTTGGAACCACCCTCGGGTTTGAAGGACGTGCGTGCAAAGTGTACAGGATATATCAGGTGCGCGTAGTGTGCGGTCTCCTAAAAATGTTCCTTTTTGAGTTAAAACAGAGATTTTCATAAATGTGTTTTAAAGGAATGATTTTCGGGACGGGGAAAATGCAACACGTAAGCACGTAAATTTTCTGGGAGCCCCAGTTAGTCATGAAGCTGAGTAGCCCCAAGCTGCTAGGACTGCCAGATTAACCATGATTTTTCCTGGTGGAATTGCCACTGAGGCCGCTTGGTCAGAATCCAAGGAGGATTGAGCCGTACGACTGCATGGATCAATTTTCCAGGTTCCACTCCTTTTGCTATTTTTCGGGTTGTTTCCCGTTTCAAAGTATGCACAGATTCCAAGATGCAAATGATGCAATGCATGGTAAAGAAAGCAAGCACGATTAATGAAATCGGCGATGGGAGTCTAACCCGCTCAAAAGGGAAAAGCTTTCTTTTATTTTTTTCAAAATTGTTTTTTTCGAAAAGGGATACTGGTACGTGGATTGTTAAACCACCGGTTATCCCAACTCCCACGTCAGGGAGTGTACAGGAAGGGTAAGTGGTTTCCACCTATATACCGAGTATCGATTTTTTGTTTTGAAAATAAAAGCTTTTCTCCTTTGGGATTTTCCCCAGCGGAGTCGCCAAACTGTGAATGTGGTGCCCAAATTTTGTGTTGGATTCACGCGAGTTTGAAGACATCCGGTTTAATTTGAAAAACGGAGTCGCCACGCCATTTTGATTACCTCAAAACTTTGAAAAAAAAAGGTTTTTACTTGGGTTCGGAGGTTAAGTTACCCCTTGGGAAGAACGTTTGGCGTTCACCCAAAGTGCCTTGCCGGAGCAAGTCTCCCAAGATTTCAGTAATCGTGCTTGCTTGCGTGCTTTCTTGTGTGCATGTGTTTGAGAAAAAGGGGGGAATGTCCCAAGTTGTCTTTCGGACGTACAAACCATTTGTTGGTTGTCGCTCGGGATTCCTTGGAATTTTATGTATTTGGGATTATGATCCCGTCCTCATCTTATGACTTGTGATCATCGCATTTTAAACCTCGGGACCCTCGGGACTTGCGTGATCGAGAGAATGACTCTCTTTTGGTCAAAGATGAGGTTCTTTAGAAAAGGAGGGTCCTTAGCCCATCAATCCTACGCTTTAAGACGGTCGAGCTCGTATAGATGCTTCATACTCTTTCTTAAGCGATAATCGGAGATATAGGGTTCAAGGTGTCCCTTTCTAAAGAGATATGGAACCTTTAATGGAAGGAACGATGTAAAGATAGGATCTTTTACACCGGTCCATTCCTAGGTTGTTAATGGGGGAATGGGGGAAATGTATGTAAAAATGAATCTTTAATGAAAAGATGACATTTTTGGGTTGCAAATGATGCACTTAGTTTAAAGAAATGATCTTTATTGCAAATGATGCATAAAGATTTGATTTTTATGCAAATGATGCATTTTTGTTGAAGAAATTGGCATTCATTATGCAAATGATGCATAAAGATTGCATTTTGAAAAGCATATGATGCTAGTTTATGGTAAAGACATGGTCTTTAAAGCAAATGATGCTTGAACAAGGGATTTTGGATGCAAATGATGCATTTTGATTGAAAAAGATTTGATTTTTATATGCAAAGGATGCATGAAGATGACATTTTTATTTGAAAATGGGGGTTTTAGGTGCAAAGGATGCACCTTTATGAAAAAGACTACATTTTTATGACAAATGATGTCTAATGCATGTCAAAGGGGAAGGGGAATATAAAGATAGGATCTTTAATCTACCAAGTCCCAAGCAATATAAAGACAATGCAATGAGCAAATTATAAAGCAATTAGGATGCAAAGGTAGGGCGTGCGAGGTTACCAATAGCTTCCTTCTTCTTTGGTCGGAGCTAGGAGGAGAGGTTGGTCTTGGATCTTCAAGGAGGAGGGAGGGAGCTTCTTGGCCTTCTTCTTCACCTTCTTGAGCTTCCAGCAGTATTCTTCACGTATTTGGAGTGTTTGTGGGTGACTTGCTATGGATTGTGTGTGTTGAAATGGGTAGAGGAGGGCTCTATTTATAGGCAGTCTGGATAAGGCTAATGAAGCCGTGCGGCTAGGGATAGCGAGCTAATGCAGCCGTGCGGCATTATCCATTGTGACTCAGCATTTCTAGAACCATGCAAGGTGGCAAATTCTAGAACCCTCTTCCTAATTAAGAAAAACGTGTTTCTTAATTAGGAAGGCTCCCTTCAGCCCTTAATTTAATTTGGGACTGTTCCAGAACATTTCCGGAACACTAGGAAGGTCCGGGGAATTACCGGAAAACTTACCGAAATTGCCGGGAAATTTAACCGGAAGGCATGAGCCAGATTTGGGTACTTACAATAGTTGATTCACCACTAAAATGTCAAGTGATCACTAATCAAAACCTAGGGAAATGGGGACAAGCATGGATGCCAAACCCCCTTTAAAATCATGTTTTCCTTCTTGAGAAGTTGCTGTCCAGTAGCAATTTTCTAAGACCCCAGTCCATGATCTAATTTTTTGGACACAGATAAACTTGGAATTTGGTGTTTACTACAAAACACATTTTGTAGACAACATCCAGAGATTTCCAGACATATTTTTACTTTATTTTTTGCGTGATTAAAACTCCACTTTTCAAATTTTCTTTTGAAGGTCAGATCACCAGTCTCTGGAAGTCCAGATCTCATATCTGAGATTTCCAGAAGGTTTTGGATCCTCAAATCTTCTCCAAAATGGAAAATTCTTTCACAGAAATCTTATTTGAGGTGTCTGGAACAACTTTCATTCTCTGAGTTTTCTCAGATTATGAAGTTTTAAAGCCCTTAAATCCATTTCAAAATCAAGTGTCCACTGCCTTTTTCATTCTGGCAGAAGTGGTTTTCAACTTCTAAAAATCTTTTGAGTACCAAAACTCAACCCAAAAATCACACCAAAAATCATGGGATCTGTCCAAAGTCTAATAAAGAATTCCCAATTTTTACTTCCCTCAGTTTCAACTTATTTTGGCCAAAGTAACACACACACACACACAAATGATTTTTAGCTTGGAAGACTCGTTTTACGAGGCATTCCGGGTGCACACTAACATCCTTCCCGGCGTGTAACATGACCTCCGAACCCAAATCTCTAATCTCGGGCATTTTTCAAAGTTTTGGCCCTTAAAACAAAAATGGCGTGGCGACTCCGGTCTTTTTTTCGAATGGTTTTTCAAAGAAACGAAAAATTTCAAAGTTAACCCTTTCGGAAAATAATCTTGGCGGCACATCATCACACTCGCGTTGTTGGTTCGCTAAACTGGTGGCTTCCTTGAAGCACTATGGATTCTTGCAATCTTATTTTGACTACTCTCTCTTCACATTCACGAAAGGTACAATTCATATGAATTTACTTGTGTATGTTGACGACCTTATTATAGTTGGGAAGGATTCCGCTGCCTTACAGTCTTTCAAAAAGTACCTGAGTGAATGTTTCAAGATGAAAGATCTTGGATCCCTGAAGTATTTCTTGGGTATTGAAGTTGCTCGTAGCTCCTCTGGTCTATTTTTGTGCCAACGAAAGTATACCTTAGACATTATATCCGAGGTAGGGCTATTGGGTGCAAAGCCATTCGACTTTCCCATTGAGCCTAATCATAAACTTAGTCTTGCCATAGGAGATCTATTGGAGGACCCAGAACAGTACAGACGATTGGTTGGTCGTCTCATTTACCTAGCAGTCACCCGACCAGATTTGACATATTCTTTTCATATTCTGTCGCAGTTTATGAAGGAACCTCGCAAGGAACATTGGGATGCGGCATTAAGGGTTGTGCGTTATCTCAAGGGCACACCTGGTCAAGGTATTCTTCTTCGTGCTGATAGTGAGCTCACACTACAAGGATGGTGTGATTCGGACTGGGCCGCTTGTCCTATTACTCGTCGCTCTCTTTCCGGGTGGCTTGTATTTCTTGGTCATTCCCCTATATCTTGGAAGATGAAGAAACAAACTACTGTGTCTTGTTCGTCTTCCGAGGCCGAATACCGTTCTATGGTGGCCCTTACTTGTGGGTTGAAATGGTTGAAAGGATTACTGTTGAGCCTTGGCGTTCATCATCCCAAGGCAATTAATATCTTTTGCGATAGCCAGCCGACCCTAGACATCGCTAAGAACCCTGTATTTCATGAACGAACAATGCACATTGAAATAGATTGCCATTTTGTTCGTGATGCCATTTCAGATGGCCTTATCTCTCCTTCCTATGTTCCTACTAAAACGCAGCTGGCAGATATTTTTACTAAAGCACTTGGAAAGCAACCGTTTGATTTTCTCGTTAGCAAGTTGGGCATTCTTAATCCCCATGCTCAACTTGAGGGAGGGTGTGAAGAATCAGCTGTACATGTGGGCGACCGCCCAAGCCAAGTGGGCGACCGCCCAGCTCAAAATCTCAGCAACACAAAAAGGACTGTACAAGTGGGCGACCGCCCTGGCCAAGTGGGCGACCGCCCAGGCCCAAATCTCAAACACGCTGAATCAACTGTACAAGTGGGCGACCGCCCAGGCATTGTGGGCGACCGCCCAACGACGTAAAATCTGGCGATCAGTTTCCTATTGAGATTTAGTTTCCTTTTCTTTCTGGTTTATGTTTAGAACTTTATTTTGAGCAGGGCTCTTTTCCTTTTTCGATTGTAACCTATATATTCAAACAATTGATCAATAAGAAATTAAGTTTTGGGAAAATCCTAAATTGATTTCCTACAATATCTTATGTCTTTCACTCTTTGAGATCATGACAAAGGAAGGAAGGTGTCTGCTCTCGCTACCTCAAGAGTGAATGAAGGAAAAAGTCTGAAATAACACAATTTTTGATTGATTAACTCGTGATTTTTTTTCTTGCAGTGTTGGTTGAACCCGAGGGCGAGCCTTGGCGCAACGGTTAAGTTGCTCATTTGGTGACCATAAGGTCACGGGTTCGAACCTTGGCGAACAGCCTCTTGGCAATTGTCAGGGGAAGGCTCTAGCAAATGGTTCCCTCTCCCAACCCCCACTTGGCGGGGAGCGCTTGGCGCACCGGGGTTTGCCCTTTGCCCTTTTAGTGTTGGTTGCACCCACTACCTCGCTGCAGATCTCTTTTGCCTCCACAAGTAAGTTTCTTTAACTCATGTATGTATTGCTACTGTATAGTTTGTTGTTAGATCTCTTTTCGTCTCAAAATGTATGTATATTTGTGTGTTATAAAATTGATTTTTGATAAAGAGCAAATTGACTAAAGCATGTCTTTTTGGTGTACTATACTTAGAATGGTTTGGAAGGATGATTATCTCAAGTGCTTCTTAGAGACTTGTAATGAGGATGTTAATAGAAAAGGAAGGCCTTGATTACTTTGATATATATTCTCCGGTTACGAGAATAACATCTATAAGAATTGTACTTGCAATAGCCGCATTACGGAATCTTGAAGTACATCAAATGGATGTTAAAACCGCTTTTCTAAATGGGGATTTAGAACAGAAAATTTACGTGGAACAACCCGAAGAATTTTCTGCGTTGGGGCAAGAAAATAAAGTGTGCAAATTAGTAAAGTTATTGTATGGCTTGAAACAAACACCTAAACGGCATCAAAAGTTTGATCAAGCCATGATGGAAAGTGGATTTAAAATAAATGAATGTGACAAATGTGTCTATGTTAAAAACACGAAAAATGGCTACATCATTTTGTGTCTTTATGTAGATAACATGCTTATCATAGAAAGTTGTGATAAAATGATAAAGTCCATTAAAGATATGTTGAACTCAAAGTTTGACATGAAATCGTCGGGTCAGTCCGTTTCATCTTGAGAGTCAAACGTTTGGTGGAACCTCAAGCACAAGTCGGTGAGGGAGCGAATTTGTCTTAAGGATAGTGTGTTACACACGACTCAGGCAACTTCAAGATTCAATTTACAATTTTACGTTTGTAAATGTTTTTATTTTGTATTCTATAACTTTCCAATTTTTTATAATCATTTTTCTAACACTAACTTCTCTTTTCTTTTTCTTTCTTCTTAAAATTTAATTTCATTCTTCTTAAAATCATTGTTTTTTTCTTCCACCGAAAAAAGAACAATTAGGCGATGCTATTTTGTCATCCCTTTCCCTTTTCTTGGCCACTTCAAATTGGAGGTGCTATTGTGACATCTATTTCTCTTCTCTTGGCCACTTCAAATTAACGATTCTATTGTGATATCTCTTTCCCTTCTCTTAGTCACTTCAAATTGGCGATGCTATTGTGTCATCTCGTAAACCTCTCTTGGCAACTTCAAATTGTCGATGCTATTGTATCATCTCCTTCTTCTCTCTATCTCTCTCTCTAAGTATTTTCTCTTTCGTTTTCTCTCTAATAATAATTTATTGATCAACTTCTTCCCTAATTCCTTTATTATGAAGGATCATTGTACCACATACTATTGCACCACATAGGATCATTGTATAACATCTCTTCTCTATGGTCCAACGAGTACACCACATATGATTCACGACATCATCTACAAGATTGGTCTTACTATCCGATCGTCAATCTTGGGCATGGTAGAGATACATAATATTCTTGAATATTCTCCTAACCAATCACTTTCCTAATCTTATTATTAGTATTGTATATATTGTTTCATAATTATCTCCTTTTTATATGAAAAACTTCGTCATTTCTTTTTGGAAAAAATGTAAATATAGTATCCCAACTATAGGGTTTGTTTGGTTTTCATACATAAACTAGTTTTCGTTGCAACCACGGTATCTCATCTGTTTCGAATGCTCGTTTAAAGTATACTCAGGGCTAACGACATCCATTTTTTCAGTTAAATTGACATATGCAATGCATGTGACCCATTTATGAAGGTTAAAACAGGAAATTCAACACAAAATCAAGTTAAACAACTATCAAGGTTCTAAGTGTAAATCTGAAAAGTAAAAGATGCAATGCATGTGACCCATTTTATGAAGGGTAAAACAGGAAAACCATTTAAAAAATATCCCCAACCCTCCATCGTCTTCTTCTTAGCCCCAACATTTCAAACCTCCCATCCCACCAATTCCGGTCAGCCACCCATCATCACCCTCGTCCACACCCCACTGCAACCCCCATACAACCCACATCCCAACAGTCGCAAATCCTTCCCCTAGATCTGGCGATAAATCTGTTCCTATCCTGGTGATTAAGGAAATGGACCCCAACGAGGCCATGGGATTGTTGGCATCTCCAACAACGGCGGTAGCGGGAACGCCACCAGCATCCTTAGTAGTCACCACCGACAGCAAAGTGGTAGAGGCGGCCGACATGATAACATCGACAACAAAATTCATCCAAGGAAGTTTCCATGGCCACCTCCATTTGAAGATCAGATCCGACCAAATTCATCCCTTCCGTCATCCCATCACTTTCTCAAGCCAATATTGATGTGTATATCGATGGGTATTATTTAAATTTGGTTACAAAATTGTGTCTCTAGTTTATTCAACCTACAAGATTTGGGGTTTGATTTTTGGGTATTATTGATTCTGACTTTGACGTCTAAAACTGAGAATGTTAATATTTGGATTCATGTTCATATGATAAATTAATCTGAAATTCACGATTCTAAGTAGAAAATTAGTGTGAGGGCAGCAACAAGGGGGTGAAGGTGGGTGGGTGGCCAGAGATGGGGATGGTGGTGGGTGATGGAGAAGAAGGGTGAAGAAGAAAAGATCTAAGTTGAGGGGGGTTAATTGGTGAATAAATAATTTACATTGTAGCCCTTTTATTTCTTAAGCTTACATTTAAAATCATTGCAGTTATGTTATATTAATTGGATTGATTTTTCAATTTCGTCATTTAAAAAGCGAGTCACATGCATTGTACACGTTCATTTAATTGAAAAAATGAATGTCGTTAACCATATGTAACTTAAACGAACATTCAAAATAGATGAGGTACTGTGGTTGCAACGAAAACTAATTTAGATATAAAAATCAAACAAACCCTATAATTGGGTTAATATATTTGCATTTTTTTCCTTTCTTTTTCTTATTCTTATTCATTATATAATGGCAACGGGCTGGTTAGAATATGATTGGCGTTTTGCTTTTGTTCAATTGTCCATAGTTATTCCCATCGTCCGGTAATATATGTCGTATTTGATTTTGACTTGCCAACATTTTTAGCGGGCATGCTTTATTAGTTTGTAAATTACTTGTACAATGTCAAAGTTGTACTAACTTTATTTCATAATTTAAAAACGCGACATTTATATTGGGACATACGAAAAAAATTACGATGATTAACCCAGGAGGGGTTATTTGTTTTATAAAAGAAGTGATTTTCAATTGACAAGCTTTTTGTTTTCTTTTTTTTTTAACTCGTCAATTGACAAGCTTAGGTTAAACTAATTACAACTTCTCGGGTTACTATTAGACATGCTCAAATATATCTGGGAACCAAGAGAATCGATGGATAAAATTGAAAATTGGGAATCGCTAGAACCCAGAATCATGTGAATCGTAATCAGCGGTTCCACGGTTCAAATACGGGTCCACCTTTTTCAAAATCGGGAAGCGGTTCTGTAACCGGAAACCGTGAACCATGTAACGATTAGTTTCTTGTTATTTTTTAGTTAATAAACTAACTAAATTCATTAAAACTAATCAATTTCGTTAAAAAACTATCATTCCTTATAAAATCTGATTTTTTAAATAAATATTTTTACAAATCTAATGGATTTTGAAATTATATTGATTAATTAACTATTTTCAGTTATATTGAATTAAAAAAATAGTTAAAAATAATAAATAAATTGAAACCGTCGAAACTATGAAATCAAAATCGTGGAACTAGCGGTTAGAACTGTGAATCGGGATCCAAAATTACACAGTTCAAATATAATTCCCCTTTCGTAAAATCTAGGGAGAAACGCGTTTCTCCATAAGTTATGGAGAAACGGGTTACGGATATCCAGAACCTTTTAAAAGGATATCCAGAAATTTTTTGTATTGGCCATGACCTTTTCCCATGGTTACTTCTGGATATCAGTCTCAAAGGTTCTGGATATCCAGAACCCTTTGAAAGGATATCCAGAAGCTTATGAAAGTGATATCCAGAAACCTTCAAAATGATATCCAGAAACTTTCAAAATGTTTCTGGATATTCATTGATGGTTTCTGGATATACATTTGAAGGTTTCGGATATCCGTAAAACCTTCAATAAGCAATTTCTGGTCTTGGGCTTGGATTGGGCTTCAAATCTATTTTTTTACGGATATCCGCCCAAAGGCTTCGGATATCCGTTCCAAAGCTTCCACGGATATCCGAACTCCTTTGAGACTGATATCCAGAAATTTTCTTCTGGTTATCAAACGTATAGCTTCTTGCTATTAAAAACGCGTTTCTCCATAGTTATGGAGAAACGCGTTTCTCAGCAGACCTACTCTTCCCCTTTTATAAAATTGGGAACGGACGATTCGAAACTGAGAATCGTACACGGATAAGTTACTATTTCTTTTTCTATACTCCCTCCGTCCCATGCCTACGTGCACATTTTTTATTTTGGGCGTCCCAAACCTATGTGCACATTTCCTAAAATGGAAAGGAATCTTTACTATTCCCTTCACTCATTCTCTCTCCTACATTATTTTAATACTCACAACACCATTATAATTTACTATTCTCTCCACTCATTCTCTCTCCTATTTTATTTTCACACTCACAACACTTTCAATATAATACTCTCTTCTTAATTTACGTGAAAAGTCAAACTAGACACCTAGATATGGGACGGAGGTATGGGACGGAGGGAGTATATGCTTAAATACGTGGTAGAAGTATTTTATGTTTTTTATAGGAAGTTGCCGTTCATATCAAGAAAATAGTATTCATAAATAATACTCCCTCCGTCCCAGACCAAGGGTATATGGGGGGGATTTCACGCTTCTTAAGAAATTTTTTAAAAAATGAATAAAAGTTAAATGTGAGATAGGGATTAGTAATTAAATGTGTGGTAGAAAATATGAGAGATAATGTAAAAGTTAAATGTGTAGTAGGGAATAGGAGAGATAATGTAAAAGTTAAAAATATTTAATAGGAGAGAGAATGAGTGGGAGGAATAGTAGTTAAATGTGTGGTAGGAAATAGGAGAGAGAATGTATAAGGATATAATGAATGGTTTTTTTGTAAATATATGAAGATGATAAGGGTATTAATATATTCAAAAACTTGTCTTTTTTGGAAATGAACTCTTGGTCTGGGACGTCCCAAAAGGGAAAGATGAACCCTTGATCTGGGACGGAGGGAGTAAGTAGGAGTATTCTTTACGCTACAATAACTTACCAATATAATATTAATCCAATTATAATAGGGAGTGTTATTTTTTTATATACTTCCTCAATTCCACCCAACTTTTTTGCATTTTAATTATAAATTTGAGTTGGTCTTATAAAAAATATATTTTTTCTGTCATTTAGGAAAAACGTGTTTTGGGTTTTCTCGTTTATGCCAGTGCCTGTTTAACAAACTGCCAGTGTGACAAAGTGTCAGTTCATGTGTAACAAAGTGCCAGTGAAAAAAATGACAGTACCAGTTTAACAAAGTGCCAGTGTAAACTGGCACTGGCACTGGCACTGGCACTGGCACTGATACTTTGTTAAACTGGCACTGACACTTTTATACGGGCACTTTTATATACATAAACTGACACTCTTCACACTGGCACTCTGTTACACTAACACTGGCACTTTGTTACACTAATATTTTTGCTGGCTCTCAAAAACACAAGTACTGGCATTCAAAAAAACATGGACTGGCATTCAAAATCACGTACACTGGCACTCAAATACACATACACTGGCACTCAAAAAACACTTGTAATCATTTTTGCTGACATTCAAAAAAACATGGACTGGCATTCCAAAAAACATAAACTGGCACTCAAAAAAATAAACACTGGCATTAGTATACACTAGAACTGGCACATCAAATCCCCCAGCAACCCCTTCGCACTGGCACTCCTAAATACATGAATTGACACTAAAAAAAACAAACACTGGCATTAGTTTACACTATAACTGGCACATCAAATCCTCCACCAAGGTCCGTCCTATTTTTTCTGTCAATTTCCTCGCAAGACAATACAACCAAGCAGCGAAGTTGGTCTCGTGACCAGTACCATAATCTATGCTACTCGAATTTCCTAAACTATTCTCGAAGTAAGGAACTAACTCAATGGTAGCAGAATGGAGATCCGGAGGGAGGAATTTCAGCATGAAGGAAGTTGAATTTTCGGTCATGCGAGTATGCCAAGCTCGGAATGAGAGATTCCCATAACGAGCTGAATGTTGAATTGGGGGAATTTCATCGATGAATTGAATTAGGGTTTCGAGAAGGCAGATTTCTTCAAGGGCGGCGTCCATCGCCGGCGGAGAGCATCAAGGTTTTGGTGGTGGTTGGTTTTGGCCGCGAGGGAGGGCGAGAGACGATCGTTATTTGGAGATCGGCAGTTTGTGCGGAGATCGAAAGTGGAAGAGTCGACGACGTATTTTAAAAACACGTTTTTTGTTAAGCTCACAAAAAACACGTTTTTATAAGTTTTTGGCTATAAATTTACAGAAAGTTTGATTATTCAAAAGAAAATTTAAATTATTTTTTAAAAAAAATATTTTTAACGGTGAATTCATAACATTTTATTTATTTGAATAATCAAATTTTCTATAAAAAATTATCAAATTAAAATTGTAAGAAAATTGACAAGTTTTCATTCTTCTTTGACTTTCGATAATATGGGAATAAGAATTCCCTCCGTCATACTACAACCTTCTCAATTACTGTTTGCACAATAATTAAAAAAAGTGTAGTGAAGTATGTGTTGTGAGTATGAAAAGTGAGATATGAGAGAGAAAATGGGATAGAAAATAACAATTAAATTGTTATGGTGAATATAACATGTGAATTTCATTAATATAAAAATAATAAAAATATTTCTATTTTAGAAAGTATATAATTTATAATGCACACAACAACAACGAGAAAAGTTTGCAGGGGGACGGATACATGCTATCGCATATGTCATTGTCAACTGTTAAAATTTGCCGATCAATGCAATATTTTTGTTGACTTCGACATTTGTTATAATAAATTACTTTTTTCCCATAAAAATAAATATTGTATTTTTATTTTTTGTTTTTACCGTTTTAAAATAAATATTGTATTTTGAAATAAAAATAAATAATAATACAATTTTATCACTTATAAGTAATGTATAAATAAGTAAAATGAAGAGAATAACAGTTAATGTTAAATAAAATTGATAAAACAAAAGTCAAAACCTCCATATTTTTTCAAGTGGTGCAAAATTACAATGTAATGTAATGTAGTATTTTTTTTTTAAATGGGGTCAAGATTTTATTAACTATGAAATATTATGATACAATACCTAAGTTTAATTTAAATAGGTGCAAAATTACAATGTAATGTTGTATTTTTTTCTTGATACAAAAAGAGCAAAATATAATTTTTAATGATAAAATTCACAATTTCAAAATTTTGATAGTACTAAATCTATATCTATAGTATAAATCACACCTCCACTATCTACAGTACTATGAACAGTTTCATCTGCCGAATTTCCCATTTTGCCCTCACTAAGTTGTCCCTTTCCCATTTTGCCCTTTAAAAAAAATTAAAAATAAAAAAAAAAACGTGTCCTCGGACACGGGCTTAATTAAAAAATAAAAAAAAACACCTCCACTGTCTATAGTACTATGAACAGTTCCATCTGTCGAATTTTCCATTTTGCCCTCACTAAGTTGTTCCTTTCCCATTTTGCCCTTTAATTTTTTTTTTTAAATTAAAAAAAAAAAAACGTGTCCTCGGACACGGGCTTAATTAAAAAAAATAAAAATAAACGTGTCCTCGAACACGGGCTTTTACTAGTTGTTACGCCTAGTATTAACTAAACTGTGCGCTACCAAAAAGATTTTGCTTAAAACGATATTCAATATCTCTTTTAATACTAGAAATTAGGGATTCAAAATTTTGATAGTACTAATTTTTTTTATTTTTTTTTCCTGTCACAAAAGCCATATCCACATTTGGGAACACATCCGTCTCCATCCGCTACTTCCTCTATCATCCTTTATTCTAATACAAACTTCACCAACCAACGCTGACATTGAATGCAATTAGCAGGTCCTTTGAACCTGTCAAGATCTCTTCCAGTTGAACCAGTCAGAAGCTTGAAAACGAATGACACCTTCAGTATGAAATCTCCATAAAACACCTCTTTTTGGCACCATTTTAGAAGTCAACTCCAAGAAACAACAATGGATCGAAGGCTGTTCGAGGCAGCCTGGAATGGAAATCTTGAAACCCTTCTCAAATTACTCGAAGAAAACCCGCGTATACTACACTCTGTATCACTATCCGGAGGCGAAAATCCGTTACACGCGGCATGCAGTTTAGCAGGCCACCTTAATCTTGTCGAAGAAATCGTTAAATTGATGCCGAGTTTCGTTAAGGAGTTAGATCAAGAAGGTTTTAGCCCACTTCATATTGCTTCTGCCAATGGCCATTTGGAGATTGTTAAGGAGCTTCTTCGAGTTGACTCGATTAATCTTTGCTTGATAAAGGGTAAAGAAAGAAGAATTCCTCTTCATTATGGAGTCATCAAAGGGAGAGTTGAAGTTATGAGGGAATTGATCTTGGCTTGCGTGGATTCGATCGGGTGCGTGACGGCTAGAGGAGAGAGTGTTCTTCATCTTGCAGTGAAGAACAACCAATTTGAAGTTTTGCAAATCTTGGTTGAGTATGTAAGAGAATTCAACAAGGAAGATGTATTGAATTTGAAAGATGATCAAGGCAACACAATCTTGCACTTTGCAGTTTTGAGAAAGAATTTTGAGGTCAGTAGGGTCCACTCAGTAGTAGTAAACTCTACCAACTTCACCTCCGGTTGGATTAAATGTCCCAAATAACTGATCAGATGTCAAGAATCTTATTCATAATTTTTCATTTGCAGGTGGTGGAATTGTTACTTAATGAACAAGTGATACCCAAGGGAATAATTGACTTGAATTCCTTGAACAAGAGAGGTCTCAGCCCTCTTGATGTATTACTATTGTTTCAAAGTGAAGCAGGAGATCGAGAAATCCATGAAATCCTATGGCAATCCGGCGCTAAAACAGCAAACGAATCCGATCAATCAACGGTCCAAAATCAAGATATCTCAACACGGCCCCACCCTCGTTCGCCATCAAAACAACTACTCGAATACTTCAAATACGACAACACAAAGGATTCCCCAAGCAAAGTCCGAAACACCCTTCTAGTTATAGCCATACTTATAGCAACCGCAACATATCAAGCCGTTCTCAGCCCTCCAGGGAGTGTTTGGCAAGACGACTATAAGGGCCAAACCGGAATAAAAATAAAGCCACACACAGCAGGGCGCGCTGTAATGGGCACCCATAACGCCATTGCTTACTCTCTATTCATTTTCTTCAACTCGGTTGGCTTTTTTAAGTCTCTTCATATGATAAATGTTCTTACTGCTGGATTTCCTATGAGATTGGAGCTGCAAATATGCATGATAGCGCTGATTACGACTTATGATACTAGCATGTCTGCCATTGCCCCAAACACAGCCTTAACTCACTTTTTTACGGGCATTTCCATTGCTATACCAGTTCTTATCCCGATTATCACTTCTGCTGTGAGGAATTGCGCTAACTGGCGTAGAAGAGTGTTGAATTGTCCCAACGAAGAAAACGTATGAACGCGCACTCAATACTGTACCATTTTTCTTCTTCTTTTTACTCCGTACAATGTACTTATTAGTATATATGCGTGTATATGTGTGTGCACGAACTGACACATAATTAGTATATATGCATATGTATATGTGTGCGCGCGCTTGTGTATAAGAAAACACATAATTAGTATATATGTGTGTGCGTGCTTGTGTATAAGAAATAATGAGAGAAACCGAAACATAATTAGTATATATGCGTGTGTATATGTGTGCGTGCGCTTGTGTATAAGAAGACTCATAATTAGTATATATGCGTGTGTATATGTGTGTGCACTTGTGTATAAGAAATAATGAGAGAAACTAACACATAACTAATAATAGCCAAGATAACATTAATTGGACAATTTTCTGTCAAGAATGTAACACTTCTAGCAGAATAGAATCCCCTAGTGTGCTACATACTTGTACCTTATTCAGAAATAACATCTTGTGTATAACCCTCACATATTCAAAACCATGCATACATCATGGTTGCTTCCTCATTGTCCTTTGTCAATGGTTAATACTTAAGAGCATGGATCTTGATGCTGCCATCCAAAATGGTTGCACAGAAACTGACCGGGGGTAGCAACGGCGCCTGATCCGGATGAACACGCTCCTCGAGGTTCGAAATAATATGGGACCTACAAGAGAAAACACCGTTAGGGTGGGGGATTTTCCCCCCAAAAACCCTCCGGCGTGAGAATCATCAATCCGGTACATAACATATAATGACATAATATATCACTTTCTAGAGAGAGAAAGAGATAGAGGAGAGAGAAAGCTTATATAAAACATACCTCTGAAATGGGTGGAGGGAGTATATATATATTCCATGCCAAAGGTGACATCACTATTATCCTCATCATTTGCCACGTGTCACGCCGTCATTGAAGGGAAATCTCTCATGAGATTACATTTGGAGAAGGCCAAGGCCCTTAAACTGGACAAGGCATGGTTCTCTCCTGGAGACATCAGCATACTGAGAGAATCAAGATGCGACATGAGACAATCATAACATTAGCAGCATACAACATGAGACATGCGACATGCGACCTACGACATGCAACATCCGACATGCGGGAACCAACGTCCGACATACGGAAACCAACATCCCACATGCGGGAACCAACATCCCATATGCGGGAACTAACGCCCGACATGCGGGAACCAATGTCCCACATGCGGGAACCAAGCCACCGGCGACAACCGGGACCAGAGCCATAACCATAAACATAATTTTGGCTAGAATCATAGTCATAAACATACAACATGCAGCATATAGCATATAACACACAATACGCGGCATATATCTCATAACACATATAATATGGGGATACCAAGCCATTGGCTACAACCCAGAACCCAACCCTTGCCGGGGTACTAAAACCACCATGCGACACCCTCATAAAATAGGGGCCCACATAGACCATATTCAAAACTTGGGCCTGGTAATCATTTAACGGGAATAATATTTTGCTATGGCGCATCAGAAGCCCCCGACTCCTTAGCTCGATTATTCATGATCGAGTTGAGGAGTAAAATAATTCACATAACAAAATATTTCTTATCACATCGAGCCAATTTTCATGGTACAGAACATAGGTCCATTTCCTTGATCTTTTCAACACTTTCATTATTAACTTCTCATTTATCTTCAACTTTTTGCATTTTCTCTTGCCCATTTCAATCATTTCTGCAAATTTTTTGCTGGTAAAATATGCGGACACCAATCATACGAGAGCCAACATTATACGCCTCAAATCCATAAATGCCAGCGACATGAAACCTGGTCGCTGGACTTTCGAATAACTTTCCTTCCCTACAATTTGTTTCGACAATTCTGCCAAAAACCTTTCGATCCCTCTAACTTTTGACGTCTTTTCAACAATTCACTCTGATATGGGTCTATACTAAAATAATTTACTTTTCTGTCTTTTAACTTCGCTTTTCATACTTTGGTTGTCGCGATTTGTGACCTAACTTTTAGTGCTCTTGGTCATTTGGATGTCGCGGTGCGACTTCAACTCTATGCTTTATCTTTCTCCGAATGTCATTACTCTACTTACTGTAATTTGCTTTAAATTCTACCTTTAATATTTCGCCCTTTTTGCTTCGATAGTTTATCGAAGACTCCTTTTACATAACTTATCTATATACATACTACTCCCTTCAAAAGAGTGAGGCTTGTCTTTAGGCAGCCTCACTCCCTAGCTATGCTTCTCTCTCTTCAGCTTTAATTAGCTCCGGGGCGACTTACTATTCCTTGTCCATCTGTGCCTGGAATCTTTAAGCCAGGTCCTTCTGTGCCCAAACCACTTGGCCTAAAACTCGCAGCCAAACTCACTTGGCCTAAACCGAAACTCGCGGCCAAACTCACTTGGCCCAAACCAAAACTCGCGGCCAAACCTCACCTGGCCTAAAATCGCGGCCAAACTCACTTGGCCCAAACCAAAACTTGCGGCCAAACCTCACTTGGCCTAAAACTTGCGGCCAAACTCACTTGGCCCCAAAACAAAACTCGCGGCCAAACCTCACTTGGCCTAAAACTTGCGGCCAAACTCACTTGGCCCCAAAACAAAACTCGCGACCAAACCTTACTTGGCCTAAAACTCGCGGCCAAACTCACTTGGCCCCAAAACAAAACTTGCGGCCAAACCTCACTTGGCCTAAAACTTGCGGCCAAACTCACTTGGCCTCAAAACAAAACTCGCGGCCAAACCTCACTTGGCCTAAAACTCACGGCCAAACCTCACTTGGCCACACTTGGCTCAAAAACCGCACTAAGGCCACACTTGGCCAAACCTTACTGAGGCCACACTTGGCCAAACCACACTTATCCAAGCCTAAAAACGCGCCAATCACAAACGCGCTAACTAAAACTCGACAATCATAAACGTGCTAATTAAAACGCGACCAACGCAAATGCGCTAATCGAAAACACACTAATCAAAACCGCGCTAAGCACAACCGCGCTAATCAAAACCGCGCTAAGCAAAACCGCGATAATCAAAACCACCTCAGATACTAACCTTGCTTGATGCTAAACCGCATCACTAACAAACCGCATTCAATCATGCCGAATAAAACTCAACCCGCCTTAAATCAAATCTTGCGCCTTAGACCACTTGGCCAACTATTTAGTTCCAACGTTGCTCAACTCTTGCATGGCACCTTTAAACCAGGTCTTTTCTATGCCTGTTAAAAACCAGGACTTTTTGAGCTTGGCCTTTAGCCAAGGCTCCCGAGTCTGGCCCTACAAGCGCAGATCTCGTTGTGCCTGGCCTTTTGCCAGGACTTTTCTGAGCCTACCAAGACTCCCAAGTCTGCAAGCGCAGATCCCGTTGTGCCTGGCCTTTAAGCCAGGACTTTTTTTAGCCTTGGCCTTTTGCCAAGACTCCCGAGTCTGCCAGCGCAGATCCCGTTGTGCCTGGCCTTTATAAGCCAGGACTTTTCTGAGCCTTGGCCTTTTGCCAAGACTCCCGAGTCTGCCAGCGCAGATCCCGTTGTGCTTGGCCTTTAAGCCAGGACTTTTCTGAGTTTCAAAACTTTTCAAACCGTGGTATCTCGCCAAACTTTATCATTTCAAAAACTTTTCAAACTGTGGCATCTCGCCAACTTTAACTTTTCAAAAAAATTTCAAACTGTGGCATCTCGCCAAACTTTAACTTTTCAAAACTTTTCAAACGGTGACATCTCGCCAAACTTTAACTTTTCAAAAACTTTTCAAACTGTGGCATCTCGCCAAACTTTAACTTTTCAAAACTTTTCAAACGGTGGCATCTCGCCAAACTTTAACTTTTCAAAAGCTTTTCAAACTGTGGCATCTCGCCAAACTTTAACTTTTCAAAACTTTTCAAACGGTGACATCTCGCCAAACTTTAACTTTTCAAAAACTTTTCAAACTGTGGCATCTCGCCAAACTTTAGGTTTCTTGAAACTTGTTGGGTATGCATGTTTTAACCCTCCTAGTTTGTATTAGATTTGATTGATACCATAACCTCCTGTCTATTTTAAGGACTTTAGGACCCTATGTAATGAAGCTTAGACTTCAATTTTTTAGCTAAGTCCATTTTATAGAATAGGTTAATCTTAGGCTTGAAGACTGGCACAAGATTCATTGGAAGCAAGGTTGCAGTTCCAGCAGTATTCAAAACCGCCCTATGAACCGCACTTGTAAACCGCAAGTGTAGTTCTACCTTGAATCTGCCTTTTGAACCAACCGCATGCAACCGCCCTTGAACCGCACCTGTGCAGTTCATATGCAACCGCATCCATGCAATCTCCTGGTGTAGCAAAACCGCATGTTCCTAACAGCGTCTCACCAACCGCATCCAATGATTGGCTACTTGAAGTAAATCACTTTTTATCCGTTGGAATCCACGTCAGCAATATCAAAAAGTCAACCACCAAATCTTGTCACGTGATTCAATGTCAAAGAAGATCTGCAAGGATCTTGAAAAGGTGACAGGTGTCCTAACCTCATTGCTTGCAGCTGGAGCCTGATCAGCTTTATCTGCAGCAGCTGTACCAAAGGACAAAAGTGGTTGCTGTGGACCAATAGGATTGCATCAAATCTTGTCCTTACAACGTTTGTATCCAACGGCTAGTTTCTTGATGCTTGGGTATAAATACCCTAATCTTCACCATTTGAAGATCGCTTGAAAAATTGAGAAGTCTTTGTGTTCATAGAAGGCTGAAGCTACGCCCGAGAAATTGTTCAACCCTTTGAATCTTCATCTTCATACTTCAAGAAATATTCCCCAGCCCAGAAATCAAGCATTAACACATTCAAGAATCATTGAGCTCTACATCTCACAGATTTAAAGAGCCTTGATCTTGTCCTCACACACACACCTCATTTGTTCTAATCACATAGATTAAACACTTGAGATACACTGGTTATAGTTTTGGATTTGTTCTTCATAGAAAAGATTTTATTGTACTTTGTAATCTCTCAATACTTAATATAAAATCTCTCTTAGAAATCCAAGACTAACCATCTTGGTAGTGGACGTAGATCGTTTATCGATTGAACCACTCCAAATAGCGTGTTCTTACTTTTTGCATTTATATTTCTTGTGCTTACTAATTATTTATCTTTGTCTCTGTTTGATCTTTATTTAGTTATCCATTATTGTGAAATAGTGTTTGGAGTTAACAAAGTCAAAACCACACTTGTTTGTAAAACTGCACTTACCAAAACCGCATATCAAAACCGCATTTTACAAACCGCCTCTAAAACCGCTTTACACTCTATAATTCCATTTGTGCATTTGACACCATCACTTGCAGTCTGTTATCAACTGCAAGAGGATTTTGTAAGCAAGAGGTTTAGTTTTTAATAGAGGGCGAAAAATTTTAAACAACTATTCACCCCCCTCTAGCTGTATTTTCACCCTTGTTGCCACCTTTGGGACCAAC
Source organism: Adenophora triphylla var. japonica (assembly GCA_022495995.1). Classification (NCBI taxonomy): domain Eukaryota; kingdom Viridiplantae; phylum Streptophyta; class Magnoliopsida; order Asterales; family Campanulaceae; genus Adenophora; species Adenophora triphylla. The sequence goes on along the minus strand of JAFEMH010003025.1, from coordinate 83,051 downwards.
AAGTGGTATCAGAGCTAACACATTTTAAAACCACTGTTTTTCAAGCTTAACAGCTTGTGTGCCGATTCGATATGGCAAACACAAAGACAATGACTACTGTTAACTATTCACACATTCCAATCTTGGACGAAGACCACTTTGACATCTGGAAGTGCCGAATGCTTATTCATTTGGAAACTATAGATGAAATGCTGGTGGAGTGCGTGATCAATGGCCCGTTAGTTCCAATGAAGGCCAACACAGATGCAACCACCAGTGCAACAATTCCAGAGGTCAAAAAGCCAAAAGAAGAGTGGTCGGATGAAGAGAAGAGATTGGTTGCCTTGGACAGCAAGGCTAGGCACATCATTTCTGGAACCCTCCCCATATCAACTCTACAGAAAGTGATGTATCTCAAAATCGCAAAGCAGATGTGGGATGCCATTGAGAGCTACCTCGAAGGTGATGATGAATGCAAGGAAACCAAATTATATGCTGTTGAAAGATCATACAACAACTTCAACAGAAAATCCAATGAAACCTTGCGTCAAACCTACGACCGATATGTTGAGGTAGTTAATGCTTGTAGATCTCTTGGCAAAACTTTAACCGATAAGGAAATCAATATGACTTTCCTATCTGCTTTAGGTTCTAAATGGGTAAATAAGGCTACCTCTTTAGAAGACTCCAAAGTTCTGGGTACTTGGTCGTTAAGTAACTTGTACGCCAATCTTAGAGTCTATGAATTAAAATTAAATTATATTGAAGAGATTGAAGGAAAAACCAAATCGCTTTCCATGTCCATAGTGGAACAAGAGGAGAAACCATCTACATCCAACCAAACCGCTGATCCTTCCATATCAACCTCATCACTCATCGAGATGGATGATGATGATTTTGCCATGTTTGTGAAAAGATTCCAAAAATTTAGAAAATCCTCAAAACCTTTCACAAAATCATTTTCAAAAGGCAAACCTCCTGCAACGCTTTTCTAAGGCCGGAGATACAAAGAAAAAGAGTGATCTAGTTTGCTACAATTGTAGAAAACTCCGGTCACTTTGCATCCGAGTGTCCACAACCTTAAATATGAATACATGAAAAAGAAAACCTCTCTGCGAAATTTTCTCGTCGCAAGGGAATGGTTCTTTGAGGAGGAAGAGAATTCCAAGGAATTAGCAACTTGGATTGAAACAGATTCTCGATGATGGAAGTGATGATGAAACCGAAGAGGTTAATCTCTACTTAGTTGCGGGTGCTTCCGATGAATCGGATTCTCGAGTCCGAGTTGCAAGATATGGAAGAAAAGGAGGTTTCTACAAAACTTCCAAATTTTAAATTGGATGATGATATCAAACTTACTCCTAGCATTAAGATAGGAAATTGCTCGTATTCACGTCCCATTTTTCCTCCTACAAATGCTCCACCTTCAAAAACTATTCCAAAGAAGAAAATCTTGAAAAAGGTGGTGGAAGAGGTTTCTCCCATGGAACATGAAAGGATGTTCAAGGAAGCTGAAATGGTGATCCATCAATTCTCCAATCTTAAGAAAGCCTTAAGCTTAGCTCATGATGAACTTAATCTGTACAAGACGGAGAAAACTGTGATGAGGTCTGAAATTTCTAATCTTAAGGACCAAATCAAACAGATGACTCCTCTTGCTGATCAAAACCGCATCCTTGAAACTAAGGTTGCTGCACTTCAACTCAGGAATGATGACTTGGTAACCCAAATCGACGATCGCCAAAAGATTATTGATTCGTGGCTCAAGTCTCAATCCACCAAGGATAAAATCATGGACTTCCAAGTTCCTCCTGGAACTAAGGATGGTCTAGGGTTTGGATCTGAGGAAGAGGAGAAGTGTGCATCCTTGAGTGAAAAGGATGAGGAATTTCCAGAACTAACTAAAGAAATTCCCAAGGAGAAGCATGCTAAGGGTAAGGGTAAAGCAAGACAAGTAAATTATGTCTACCCTAAAGGAAAGCAATATGGGAAGAATTCTGTGTTAAAACCTAAGAATTCTGTGGAAGCACCTGAAGAGGAAATGGCTTATGGAATTGGTAGAATTCCTGCTCCAACCGCTTCTGGTGGAAAAGGCGGTTCTGCTAACTCTAGGTCTCGACCGCGCCTCTTCTTCGATCGCTCCTCCTGCCTTCAAAAGCAAGAATAGCGTTCCCAGAAAATACGTGGTCAAACCAAAGCCTGTTCCCTTTATCTCAGCAGGACTCTTAGCTGGAACTGCACCTCCCAAACCGCTTCCGTGTCCCAAACCGCATGCAACTCCTAAGAAGAGTAAGGAGTTAGTAAAACCTCATGATGCTTGTAGCTTTTATAAATGTTCTGTGTGTGATGGTTTAGGTCACAAGGCTGCAGAATGCCTTTTGCGGTTCACACCCAATGCCAGGAAGAGCAAACCTCCTTCTGTCAAACAGGTGTGGGTCGTAAAGGGTTGCTAACTTCAGGACCCAAGGAATAAAGGGGGACCTCGTTCTTAATGTTTACATTTCAGGTCCTCTGCTTCATGGCTGGTCACTCCAAGGATAATGAATGGTATCTTGACAGTGGCTGCTCAAGACATATGACTGGAGATAGATCATTACTTGAAGATGTCGTTGAAGCAAGTGGTCCGTCTGTAACCTTTGGTGACAACAACAAAGGCAAGACCATTGGATATGGTGTTATAAGGAGAGGAAACCTAACCATTGAGAAGGTTTCTCTAGTTGAAGGACTCAAGCACAACCTCCTTTCAATTTCTCAATTTTGCGACAAAGGAATGCTTTGCAACTTCACGTCATCAAATTGCTTTATCAAAGACAGCATTTCCGGCGTCACCCTACTCACAGGGATTCGTAAGAGTAATATTTACATTATTGATCTAAATTCTGCATGTAGTATTACTAATCTCTGTTTTGTAGCCAAGAATGTGAGCGAAAATAGTTGGCTATGGCACAAGAGGTTGAGCCACTTGAACTTCAAGTATCTTGCAAAGATTGGTAGGGAAAACCTCGTTCGTGGTTTACCCAAAGTGGCTGACCACCATCCAGAAATGCGGTGCATGCCGCACTTGGTAAGGCCCGCGTCGTCTTTCACCAAAGAAGACCGCTCCATCAACTTCAAGATGCTTACAACTGCTTCACATAGATTTGTTTGGACTCGTAACCACTGCCAGCATTGGAGGAAATAGATATACTTTAGTGGTGGTGGATGATTACTCAAGATATACGTGGGTTGAGATGATGATTTCCAAAGATGACTGCTATGAGATTCTCACCGCACTTTTTAGACGGCTCCAAACTCAAAAAGAAGATGACATCGTTAGTGTTCAATCAGATAATGGAACAGAATTTAAGAACAACGGTGTTGCTCAGTATTGTGATGACCATGGGATTGATCACAATTTTTCAACCGGTGTTCCACAACAAAATGGGGTTGTGGAAAGGAAGAATAGGACGTTGATTGAGGCCGGAAAGACAATGATATCCGAAGCGAAGCTACCTCGCATTTTTGGGCCGAAGCAATCAATACCGCATGCTTCACTCGTAACCGCTCCCTCATCAACAAAACCTATAACAAGACTCCTATGAGCTTTGGCGAGGAAGAACCCCCAACATTGCATTCTTCAAGATCTTTGGCTGCAAATGTTTTGTCCTCTACAACGGAAGAGAAAATAGAGGTAAATCTCGGAGCCAAGGCCGACGAAGGTATTTTTGTTGGGTATGCTAAACATTCTAAAGCTTTTCGTGTTTTCAATAAAACTAGTTTAAAAATAGTTGAGTCCGTTCATGTTACTTTTGATGAGCATTCTCTCCTTGAGCCACATTTGGCTCCAAATGTTGCCGATGATTTTTGTTGAGCATAATGAACCAGGTGAACCATCTCAAACCGTACCTGAACCTCAACCGCAAAATCCCGCACCCTCAACTGAAATTCCCTCAAACCGCAATTTTCAAACCGCACATGAAGTTCCTATCCGCATGCAACCGCAAGGGAAGAAGAAGTTGAAAATTCCCTATCCAGCTTATAGAACCTCTTCGTCAACTTACATTCCATGACTTATTTGAAGGATCTAACGACGTTCCAATTGAAGATCTTCAAGAAACCTCGCCCAACGGACTTACCCCTAGGTTCGTGAAGTCGCTAGCCACCCTTACAAATGTGATTGGTGATCTGTTTTCCGGCGTTCAAACAAGGAGATCGAACTATGACGAGCATACTTCACTTTTGTCTCAAGTTGAACCCAAGAAGATTGATGAAGCACTCCAAGATTCAAGTTGGGTCGTTGCTATGCAAGAAGAACTCAACCAGTTTGAAAGATGCAAAGTCTGGACTTTGGTGCCTAGACCTCAGGATCAAGGAGTGATAGGAACTAAGTGGGTATTTAGGAATAAGATGGATGAGAATGGAAGCATCACTAGGAATAAAGCAAGGTTGGTTGCACAAGGATATAGGCAAGAAGAAGGAATTGATTATGATGAAACCTTTGCTCCAGTTGCAAGATTGGAAGCTATCAGAATCTTCTTAGCCTACGCCTCTTTCAAGCATTTCAAGTTATATCAAATGGACGTAAAGAGTGCATTCCTCAACGGCGAACTGCAAGAGACCGTGTATGTTGCCCAACCACCTGGATTTGAAGACTCCAAATTTCCCAATCATGTCTACAAACTCCAAAAAGCTTTGTATGGACTTAAGCAAGCTCCAAGGGCATGGTATGAGACTCTTTCTAAATTTTTACTAGAAAAAGGATTTAAACGTGGTAAAATCGATACAACTCTTTTTATTGCCAAATATAATGAGCATACTTTACTTGTTCAAATTTATGTCGATGATATTATTTTTGGTTCTACTAATGAATTACTTTGCAAGCGTTTCGAGAAGCTAATGAAAAGCAAGTTTGAGATGAGCATGATGGGAGAATTAACATTCTTCCTCGGGCTTCAAATCAAGCAATGCGAAGAAGGTATTTTCCTCAGCCAAGCCAAGTACACCAAGGAGTTGATAAAGAAGTTTGGTTTAGAAAATGCTAAAGCATATGATACTCCTATGGCCACCGGCAATAAGCTAGATAAAGATCTCAAAGGTAAGAAAGTTGATCAGACTGTATATCGAGGTATGATTGGCTCATTACTTTACTTAGCGCTAGTAGGCCGGATATCATGTTTAGTGTCCGTGTATGTGCTCGCTATCAAGCGAGATCCTAGAGAAGCACATCTTATTGCGATCAAGCGTATAATCCGCTATTTATCTGGAACCACTAACCTTGGACTTTGGTATTCCAAAGATTCGAACTTCGATCTTGTAGGTTATTCAGATGCAGATTATGCAGCTTGTACTATTGACAGGAAAAGTACTAGTGGTACTTGTCATTTCCACGGGAATAGACTAGTTGCTTGGGCCAGCAAGAAGCAAGCTTTAGTTTCAGTGTCAACCACAGAGGCTGAGTATATTGCTTCTTTGGTAGTTGTTCTTTGTCAAATCCTTTGGATGAAGCGGCGGTTGGTAGACTATGGAATCCATGAAGGGAATTGCCCTATCATGTGTGACAACACTTCAACCATTTCAGTCTCCAACAACCCTGTCATGCATTCCAAGACCAAGCATATTGATATCAAGTATCATTTCCTCAAAGACCATGTGGAGAAGAGGAATATCCATTTAGAGTACGTGGGGACAGCACAACTGCAGATTGCCGATATCCTCACAAAGGCTCTTGACTCTAAGAGGTTTTCATTCCTTAGAGGAGAAATGGGTATGCTTGAACTTAAATAAATTCCATTCTTTTTATTAACTAACTTGGTTGTTGAGTATAGTTTCAATTCCACAGTTGAACCGCGTGTACCAAACCGCAAGGATGTCCAACCGCACTGCAGCCAACCGCTTCACTCAAACCGCATGCTGCAGCTCAACCGCTTGGATCTCAACCGCGTTTCAACTTGGAGTAATTTCTAACTTTTGCTTATGTTAAAAAAAAAAAAAAAAAAAAAAAAAGCATTCAAATTCTTTTTATTTATTTTTCAGTCCTTATCTTTTTCTTTAAGGGTTTATTTGCAAATGTTTTCCCACGAAAATTTAAATTTTGAGAGCATTTAATGCAAAGGAAACATTGGCATTTAATGGCCTTCATGTCAGCCGTCATTGGTTGATGGGATGAAGAGCGAAAGGGTGCTATGTTTGCAATGATTCACCGAGTTGGTGAATCGGTCGACCTTTCAACCGCCAAACCCTAATTCTCTCCTATAAATAGAAGACATAACATACCTTTTCAAACTTTTCATTCGTCTTCTCACGGCACCGTTACCTTCTACTCGTGTCGGGTTTACCAACTCGCTTTCTCTCTCTAACTCTCAACTGTCTTAAAGATTTAAGTTTTTCTTCAAATCAATGCCTCCCAAACCCATTGAAGACATGGTATGATTTCTTAAACCTAAACATCTTACTGATTCTCGCAAATCATACTTGTTTATTTGTTAATCTGCCATTGTTGAACCCTTGAAAGCTTCGAACACCCATAAACTGACTTTTGTTCATATGTTCTTCATTTCTTGATCATTTTGCATAAAATTTGTTGGGTTATATTCGGAATCTAGCCTAGATTAAGAATATATGCTTTATTTCATGATCTACACATGTTTTGGGTACTGATTTTGAATTTTGAATTTATTAAGTTTCGAAACCCACTTTATGATTTCTTCATTTTCTGGGTGATTCTGAGTAAAGTAGATGTTTTTATTGTTATATTGTTAATCTACTGCTCAATGTGATCATTTTGACATGTTATTTGTTCATTTTGGTTAACATTTTTCAAATCTCTGTTCTTGGTGTTCTTCGTGTTCTTCATGCACTCATGTGACTGTTCATTTTCATTTTCAGAAAAGTTCTTATGTTTTGGTTTGACCTAATTTTCAAACTTGTTTTTCCATACTTAGAAAAATTTCTGAAAATTTTATCTATGTGTTGCATGTTTGAACCGCATCTTTAGAAACCGCATAATATATGTTTTGAAACCACACTTATAGTTGCTTAATTCTTGTTTCAAAACCGCATCTCTGAACCGCATGTTTTTCTCTTCTAAACCGCATGCTAGAAAATTACTTAAGTTTTACTAAGTATATAGGCTGGACACCATAAATTTCCTCTCTAAGCACCGCTTGCAGTGTGGGATAATTTTGGATTACAATGCCACGTACTAAGTATAGACTTTTGTGTTTTTCTTATTAGTTTCCTACCTGTGTTCACAGTTTCATTGTGGTTGGAAATTTTTATTTCCAAAACCGCACTATTGCCAACCGCATGTGTGCCCCAACCGCATATGAACTGTGATTTTCCTAAAGTGTTCTAACTTGAGTGTTTTATTTGTAGAATACCAAGTATTTCCTGCCAGGTTGGGAGATAAATGAACCAGAGTTGCGGTCTGATGCTCTGGGAAGAGAGATGATGAGGAAGATGCAAGCTTCTGGAATCCTTCCCCTATTCAACAAAAATCAAACCTATACCATCCCCTCCTTCATTGATCAGTTCTATGAAACCGCAGTGAAAGGAGAGACTGAGCTGTCTGATGGTAGCAAGATCCCCAATTTGGTGGGAGAAGTTGAAGGATTCAGAGTCTCCATAGACTACTTGGACATCAGGAGCACTTACGATTTTCATGTATCTGGTGCTCCAGTTGAAGTTTCTCAGGAGGTCCAAGATGCTACCTGTTCAACTCTGACAGGAAAGCTAGATTCTCTTGCTGGCCATTACAAGACTACGCCACGAAGAGATTTTGGTGAGATGATGAGCCACCTGTGCTACCTTGTTGGAAAGTCTGTTTGTGGGAAGACTGGCAACCACAACAACTTCACCTCTCATCAATGGCAATACTGCTGTGCCATCTACAACGGCATAAAGCTTCATTGGCCCAAGATCTTGATGAGAGAGATTGCCAGCAGCATAGATGCGTATCAGCTGAAGGTTAAGAATGAGAAGATAAGGTGGAGACCTTTTGGGAGAGTGCTGACCGCAATCTTTGGGAACTTTCAGCATTTGGAGGATCTTAGGATTGCCACCCCAGAATTATGTGTCGATTGGGGTGTTGAAGAATCTTTTGGCCTAAAAGCTATGCATTCCTTCAGAAGATCTTTTGGGAATGATGATTATAAGGCCATCTATGATGCTGATACCTCCCAGAACAAGGAAATGTATGTTGCAATGAACCCTGCTACTGCTTCAACCGCACTGGGAAAAGCAATAAAGAAGGCCTCAAGGAAGAGGAAGGCTCCTGCAGAACCACTCCCTAAGCCTACCTCAACCGCACCCTCTCAACCGCGTGGTTCAGCTGGTGCAGGCCCAAGCCAGAAGAAGCCAAGGAAAGAGAAAGAGAAAAAGAAGATGTCCCTCATTGATGAGGATGATGAAGAAGAAGAAGAAGATAATTCCATTGCTCCATTAGTGGCCAGGGCTAGGAAGGCCAAGCAGACTCAGTTGATCTCGGCCAAGATGAGCGATGAGGAGCTATCAATATTTTACAAAGCTGAATTTGAGAGGCTTGAGAAGGAAAGGGCTGAGAGGGAAGCAGCCAAAGGAAAATCCAAGGACCCAATTCCCCAACCGCCTCCATCTCAACCGCCCCAAACCAAACCGCTTGCCCTAACCCCTCCTCAATCTCCCATCCATTCCCATCAGCCATCCCCTGAAAAATCCCCTGCCAAAGCCCCAACTCCTGAACCGCATTCTCCTCCCCAACCGCAAAGAGCTGCAACCGCTCAGGGGGAGAAACCAAAGAGAATTAAGCAAATTGCCCAGAAAAGGACCCCTATCAAAGGCCCCAAACGCTTTCTTCACCGCGTTTCTAAACAACCAACTCCTTCACCATCTTCATCCCATTCCAGTTCCCCTACCTCTACAAGTTCATCATCAAAATCCTCTACCCAATCTCACTCTTCTTCTAGCCAGAACAAATCCCTAACTCCATCACCTCAACATTCCAACCGCTCCCCATCCGTTCACCATTCAAACCGCGCCCAAACACCGCCTTACTCCCATCTCACTCCAGCCATCTCCATTTCTATCCAAAACCGCGATCCTACTCCACTTCCTGAAAATTCCCCTCCTCCTAAATCACCTTCTACAAACCGCCTTCCTACTCCACCTCTTTAAACCTCTCCCATTCCACAAACTTCACCTATTCAACAGAAAACCCCCTCTGTTGAAATTCACACTACCAGTTCCTCCTCAAACTCTAACCCTATTACTTCTGGAATTCCTACTTCAAACATTCCTCCTCTTTCGACCGCACCTACTCAAACCGCACCAATTCCTACCATTTCAACCGCACCTACAACTTTACCCCAAACACTACCTATTCCTACATCAACCGCTTTTCAATTCACTATCCCAGCCACCCGTGTATTCCAAACCCTCCTATCTCCTTTGCCTCAAACCGCCCCTACAACTCAATCTCAACCGCCTCCCTCAGTTACCCACATTCCATCTACTTCAACCGCCCCTTCTGATTACCTTCAAATTCTTTCCACCCTCCAACTGATTCAATCACAGTTGGTTGTAAACCAAGGCCATATGCTTAAACTCACTGAATCTAACATGGCCTTAACCGCATCCAATGCCAACCTTGAAGCCTCCAACCGCATCCTTCTTTCCAAAGTGGACTCTCAAGCCACTGAACTGGCAATCATGAAAGCCCAAATGATTGATGCCATTAAGGGGGAGAGAGTTTCCACAGAAGCTGTCAAAACCGCAGCTACTGAGTGCTTTCAAGCGTTTAAAGAAGATTTAGCAAGAGGAGTGCTCAAAGCTATGGGTGATGCGGTTTCTAAGACTCAACTCCAAGAGATGCTTTCCAAGCTATCTGATGAGTTTGTTTCTTCAACCAATGCTGCTCTGATTTCTTTCATGAAAACTCTTGAAGATTCCCATCCTCAACCGCAGCAAGCATCCACTTCAGCCGCCCCTACTCAAACCGCGTTGGATGACTTGCAGCTGAAAATCTTCTCTGAACTGGACTCCCTCAAAGAAAGAATCAATGTTGACCTCAACATAGTGGGAGACAGTATCAAAGAGCAAGTAAAGAATTTTGATGATGATATCTCCTTCAGATTTGAGAACCTCAAAGCAGGCTTCAACCTCAAGCTAGACAACTCCATCAAGGAATTGAAGTCCAACCCGAATGTGACTGTTGATCTGGAACCGCTTAGAGATGCTCTCTCTACTCAAACAGTAGCCATTCAGGATGAGATCTTCACATTCTACAATTCCTTGAAGGCCTGCATTGAAGGATTCACCTCTCAGATCAAGGACAGTGTTGATGCCAACTCAAGATCAGTTGATGCTGTTGGAACTGCTGCTGCTGAATCTGTAACCGCTCTTAAATCTGTTGAAACCACTCTTGCAAGGCAGGTTGAAGACCTCAGAGCTTTAAGAAGAAATATCAGAGGTGAAAGCTCAGCCTTTAGACCATCATCAGGACCGCAGTTGCCCAACCAGGAAGTAAATCAACCAAGAGAGCAACCGCGTCATCATCATCAACCGCCTCATCATCGACCGCGTCAGCAATAGGACTTCTCTTTTGTAATTCCTTTTATCCTTTTTTTTTGCTGAACTCCTTTTTGATTTGTTGGACCGCACTCCATGTATTTTTGTCCAACTTTCCTTTGTTTTTGAAACCTTTGTATTTTGCTTCTCTACCATTGTAAGTGTAACCGCATTGGTAGTAATGAAAAATGCATCATTGGTTCCTAAAACCTTGTTCATATCAAACCACTTGTTTGTAGAACAATGAAACCTCTTATGGTTGATAACCTCATTCAAATATTTTCCAACTTAAAATCACTATTTTGAATTGATGTTTAAACATTCAGTTTAAACCGCACTTTGAACTTAAACTCACAATTTTTAAGTGCACTGAATGCATTTCTATAACTTTCCATATTGTAAGTTTTTATCTTTTAGAAAGTATAGAAATCTATAGCTTAAGCTAAGTGTGTGCATTGACTTGGGACATGAATTACCATGTTAATTCTTATGGACATGTTTTTACCAAGTACAATGATTGCTTTAGTTATAGTAGGTAATGGCATCAATCAAATAGGGGGAGATTGTTGGGTATGCATGTTTTAACCCTCCTAGTTTGTATTAGATTTGATTGATACCATAACCTCCTGTCTATTTTAAGGACTTTAGGACCCTATGTAATGAAGCTTAGACTTCAATTTTTTAGCTAAGTCCATTTTATAGAATAGGTTAATCTTAGGCTTGAAGACTGGCACAAGATTCATTGGAAGCAAGGTTGCGGTTCAGCAGTATTCAAAACCGCCCTATGAACCGCACTTGTAAACCGCAAGTGTAGCTCTACCTTGAATCTGCCTTTTGAACCAACCGCATGCAACCGCCCTTGAACCGCACTGCGGCAGGCAGTTCATATGCAACCGCATCCATGCAACCTCCTGGTGTAGCAAAACCGCATGTTCCTAATCGCGTCTCACCAACCGCATCCAATGATTGGCTACTTGAAGTAAATCACTTTTTATCCGTTGGAATCCACGTCAGCAATATCAAAAAGTCAACCACCAAATCTTGTCACGTGATTCAATGTCGAGAAGATGCAAGGATCTTGAAAAGGTGACAGTGTCCTAACCTCATTGCTTGCGGTGGAGCTGATCGCCTTTATCTGTAGCAGCTGTACCAAAGGACAAAAGTGGTTGCTGTGGACCAATAGGATTGCATCAAGTACTGTCCTTACAACAGCTGTATCCAACGGCTAGTTTCTTGATGCTTGGGTATAAATACCCCTAATCTTCACCATTTGAAGATCGCTTGAAAAATTGAGAAGTGCTGTGTTCATAGAAGTGAAGCTCGCCTTAAATTGTTCAACCCTTTGAATCTTCATCTTCATACTTCAAGAAATATTCCTCAAATTCCCGGAAATAAAGCCTTAACACATTCAAGAATCATTGAGCTCTACATCTCACAGATTTAAAGAGCCTTGATCTTGTCCTCACACACACACCTCATTTGTTCTAATCACATAGATTAAACACTTGAGATACACTGGTTATAGTTTTGGATTTGTTCTTCATAGAAAAGATTTTATTGTACTTAGTAATCTCTCAATACTTAATATAAAATCTCTCTTAGAAATCCAAGACTAACCATCTTGGTAGTGGACGTAGATCGTTTATCGATTGAACCACTCCAAATAGCGTGTTCTTACTTTTTGCATTTATATTTCTTGTGCTTACTAATTATTTATCTTTGTCTCTGTTTGATATTTATTTAGTTATCCATTATTGTGAAATAGTGTTTGGAGTTTAACAAAGTCAAAACCACACTTGTTTGTAAAACTGCACTTACCAAAACCGCATATCAAAACCGCATTTTACAAACCGCCTCTAAAACCGCTTTACACTCTATAATTCCGCTGTGCATTTTACACCATCACTTGCAGTCTGTTATCAACTGCAAGAGGATTTTGTAAGCAAGAGGTTTAGTTTTTAATAGAGGGCGAAAAATTTTAAACAGCTATTCACCCCCCCCCCTCTAGCTGTATTTTCACCCTTGTTGCCACCTTTGGGACCAACAAAACTACTTTCAAAAGGTGGCATCTCGCCAAACTTTAACTTTTCAAAACTTTTCAAACGGTGGCATCTCGCCAAACTTTAACTTTTCAAAAAAATTTCAAACTGTGGCATCTCGCCAAACTTTAACTTTTCAAAAACTTTTCAAACTGTGGCATCTCGCCAAACTTTAACTTTTCAAAACTTTTCAAATGGTGGCATCTCGCCAAACTTTAACTTTTCAAAAACTTTTCAAACTATGGCATCTCGCCAAAATGTCCCCAGGTCGCAAGGTTTGGCGCCTGAGACCCATATCCCTAGGTCGCCGCCCCTGATCTCGCCCGTAAAAAAGCCGGGACTTTCTAGACGCCTGGAATCACTATCTCCAGGACGCCGCGCCTGGAACCACTATATCCAGGTTGCAAGGTTTGGCGCCTGGAACCACTATCTCCAGGTCGTCGCCCCTGATCTCGCCCGTAAAAAAGCCGAGACTTTCTAGACGCCTGGAACCACTATCTCCAGGACGTCGCGTCTGGAATCACTATCTCCAGGTCGCAAGGTTTGGCGCCTGGAACCACTATCTCCAGGTCGCCGCCCCTGATCTCGCCCGTAAAAAAGCCGGGACTTTCTAGATGCCTGGAACCACTATCTCCAGGACGCCGCGCCTGGAACCACTATCTCCAGGTCGCAAGGTTTGGCGCCTGGAACCACTATCTCCAGGTCGCCGCCCCTGATCTCACCCGTAAAAAAGCCGGGACTTTCTAGACGCCTGGAATAACTATCTCCAGGTCGCCGCGCCTGGAACCACTATCTCCAGGTCGCAAGGTTTGGCGCCTGGAACCACTATCTCCAGGTCGCCGCCCCTGATCTCGCCCGTAAAAAAGCCGGGACTTTCTAGACGCCTGGAACCACTATCTCCAGGACGCCGCGCCTGGAACCACTATCTCCAGGTCGCAAGGTTTGGCGCCTGGTACCACTATCTCCAAATCGCCGCTCCTGATCTCGCCCGTAAAAAAGCCGGGATTTTCTAGACACATGGAACCACTATCTCCAGGACGCCGTGCCTGGAACCACTATCTCCAGGTCGCAAGGTTTGGCGCCTGGAACCACTATCTCTAGGTCGCCGCCCCTGATCTCGCCCGTAAAAAGCCGAGACTTTCTAGACGCCTGGAACCACTATCTCCAGGACGCCGCGCCTGGAACCACTATCTCCAGGTCGCAAGGTTTGGCGCCTGGAACCACAATCTCCAGGATGCCGTACCATCTTCAAGCTTTAGCGGCAACCCTCCCTTTATCAACTTTGAGGCAGCTTTAAGCGGCAACTCTCTTTATCAACTTTGAGGCCGCTTTATCAACTTTATCAACTTTGGGGCCGCTTTATCAACTTTATCAACTTTGAGGCCGCTTTATCAACTCTACCAGCACATAGGCAGTTCGGGATGCGAGCCCTTCTGTCAGCAACTCGAGCTTTACCATCCGGTAAAGTAACTTAGCCGACTTTGTCACACTTGACAGAGTCCCTACAAAAGACACGAGGTAGTCATTTGTAAATCAAGTAAACACTTTCTCTATATTTGACACAACGAGCAAATATTACGCAACTATTATATAAATGAGAGAAATAATTAACAACAAATCTCTTTCACATTTTACTGAGCATATTATCATTTCAAACATATTATTGCGACTGTCAATTTTCACTATTCATCATTTCAAGATCTCAAAAAATGTAGCGGGTCAACGCACCCCAATACCATGATACTTTAATTTCCATTTGCGATATTAGCACAAATTTTCATAATTCTGACATAACTTTGCACATAAACACTTAGCATAAAACTCACATATTTTACTTCACGGAATATTATTTTTCTAGTGTCATACTTCTTTTACATTTAATTCGCTCAAGATCCATATTTCGCTAACTTGACGACTTTCACACTTAAACAACCAAATCAGGTTACTGTCTAAAAATTGGTATGAACATGCTGCAACAAGATAATACTAATACATATGCATTCATCTTTAGCAAATAACAACAAGTGTTTCATATCATATTACACATTCTGAGGGGCATATTAAAAAACCTTATGTGAATCATGCACATGAGCATTACGCTTTTGATCTTATATCATAGCTATAAAGCACGCTTCACATTAGCGGCCAAGCATATCTCTCATCATAACAACAACATTTTGCAACATAATATCACATAATCAATTTCGTAAATGAATCATAGACTCCATATATTCCAGTTATATTAAATTTGTCTCATTCATACAAAAATCACAATTACTTTCTTTCTTAATAAACGTCGACACTAGCATTTTCACGCATACATGATCACCTATGTTTCATTCATTTCTAAAAAGTCGCAATATTTAAATTTTATCGAATCCGCATTTTGACTCATAGGTTCACTTAACCAATTTCCTCCTACGAGAATTTATTTTCGCAACCGCATTCTAAACGATGATTGCTAATTCAAATAACTCTATTAAAAAATTAATAATTCATATCCCCAACATTAAATAAAGCCCAAGACAATCTTATAAGAATTTCATATTCTAGTCGTCTTTAACATACTTTCGGATTTTGTCTGAGGGAATTATTTTAAAGCCAACCCATTTTATCACGTAAGCATAGTAAACAGAGAACACTTTTAATTTTGCCATGCAACAGAATTTCTAATCATACATTCATTTGCACACTATTTTCCTCGTGTTTCACTTTCCTTTCCATCTAATAACTATGGCAAATAGCACGGCACATTTTCCACCTAATGACTCTTATTAATTGACCACAAGATTTAATATCGCTTAAAATAATATCAAGTTAAAGCCCCCCACTTAACAATCATAAACTCATTTCACAACATATTCATATCTTTATTAAAAATGCATTTGCATATACCAGTCATTACTTTACTAAAGCATGTATTGTCCAGTATTTATTCACTACATATATGGCAAAGATGGAAAGAAGCGACCTGATAGGGCTTTGCTGTGATTCTGACGAAACCCATCAAAAATTTAACGGAATTCTTAACGGCCAACCCTTGATATAACCTCCAAGTTAACGAAGCTAACGCATCAAGAAGAAAGACCCACGTGCTGACCCATCCATAAAATAGTGGCTGAGACTAATGCTTTGACTTTCTCAACCCCTTTCCTGTTCCACAATCTCGAACAAAACAAAACAATTCCACTTTCATTCATACTTAGCCACTTATATTTCATGTTTTCACCTATAAACAAATAATGTCCAGCTCAATTTATTCCATCACTCAAAACTAGTCTCCTCGTATCTTAATCCTTCTTATTGTTTCAAGCGAGTTGTTAGCATGCAATTTGCTAATTTGATAATTTCCATAACTAAGCAAATACACCAATCCTACTTCCAATATTAGCATGAAGTATGTCCCCAACAATATTGAATTCATTCAGCGTAGGCTACAAACTTCTTCATGTCATACATACACGAAAGTAACATACTATTATTTACTGTAAAAATCCTATAACTAGGCATAAACTTCCAATTTATGTGTTCCTTTTTCTTGTTATTAGCAACCGAATATACGACATATTTCAATTACAACAACAAGGTTTTAATTTCAAAATACTGTAGCATACCATGCTTTGATTTATTTATAAGCCTAGGTACCAAGTGTTTCAGTTAATATTTCCCCAATTTATATCATTCATGCCCATATCATAACCATTTACTTTACTTTTTTTTTATTGCTAGATAGACATAATCACGTTTGTAAGTAGGTAGATCAAATTTCCATAGTAAAGTGGTCTTAATTGACCTTTAAGCATTAGCATTTTCAAGTATATATTCCATATTGTCACATAACAAGTTCATGTAAAAATCATTTAACATGAATAGAAAAGATGGGAAGAGACGACTTGATGGAGGTTAATGATACTTTTGACGAATTCCGTTGAAATCTTAATGGAAGCTTTAACGATCGTCCTCTGACATAGCTTTCCAAGATAATGAAACCAACACACCAACACCAAGGCTGTCCCACGCTTGTCCTTCCCATCAATAAAATTTGTGGGTGAAAATCAACTTTTGACTTTCTCAATCCGCCTTTCCTGTCTCAAATTCTTAGCCCAAGAAAAATAACGATACCATTTTTTCTACTTTTCATTTTATCAAAGTAAAGGCTACAATGAAAAAAGGAAGAGTTGACCTGATTTATTTGGCCGGCAATCATTGTCTCCGGTGGCTTCCCTCTTCCCGAACCAACTCACGGCCCAGCACCAAACAACGACCCCTAACCAGACTCACGGCCCAAAATCAGACTCACGGCCCAAAAGATCACAAATAACCCCCTTTTTCAATATTTCTCTCTTCTCTTCTTTTCCTTTCATTTTTCTTTTCATTCTCCAAACTTCCAGAACTGGCCACCTTCATCTCCCTCTCAACCAACCAGGAGCAACAAATCACCAGCGACTTCCAGATATCCCGGCGACATCCTCCTTGGTCAACAATCGCCAAGGGCGGCAGCAATCTAACGGCGACATCCCTTTTCGGAGGCGACAATCCAAACGGCGACAAACGCGACATTAACACCGGCGACCTCCATCAAACAGCGACCTCTCCCAAACAACTTCCCTTCTCAGCAACAAACTTCCCCTGGTCGACGGCGACCTCAAGGTACTTCAATTTCTCTTTAAGCGACTTTGAATCTTGCAATTTCCGCTTTCAATTTCCGATTTTACTCGGGCGATTTCGATCTCAGCCGGCGATAATCTCATCTGCAACATTGCTTTGCGACTTCAATTTGATATTTCCTTCTCTTTCTACAATTTTCTTTTGATTGCGCCCTTCCATAACCGGCGAGATAACGGCGGCGAGCCTCTACGGGCTGACACGTGCCGGATAATGTGGCTAGCTCATTGACACACGTCGGACAAGGCTGCTCTCCCGTCGACACGTATCCCCGTTCACTGTTCATCACTGTTCCCTTTCTCTCTCTAATCTTCTCTTTTAATTTTCCGGCCAACTGCTCTCTCGTCTCTGGCGAAGGACACTTCCCCAGATTTGCTCTTCCTTCTCCCTTCTAAAATGTTTTCTATGGATCTTACTCAATAAATCTATCGTTACCCACAATAATGACGAAAATATGGAAATTAATGACTCTCGGTTCACTGCTAAAGAAAAACGAAAATGCTGGATCCCAATTTCGGCGAACTCCGGCTGCTCCGGCCCCTCAGTTGACACCCCCAACTGTTGTAATCTAATTTGATACCCTTGGCTCCTCTAATCCGGCACGACCGGCCGGAAAATGTCAATCCCGACAACGGAACTAACTGATGCTGCCATCCAAAATGGTTGCACAGGAACTGACCGGGGGTAGCAATGGCGCCCGATCCGGATGAACACGCTCCTCGAGGTTCGAAATAATGTGGGACCTACAAGAGAAAACACCGTTAGGGTGGGGGGATTTTCCCCCCAAAAATCCTCCAGCGTGAGAATCATCAATCCGGTACATAACATATAATGACATAATATATCACTTTCTAGAGAGAGAAAGAGAGAGAGGAGAGAGAAATCTTATATAAAACATACCTCTAAAATGGGTGGAGGGAGTATATATATATATTCCATGCCAAAGGTGACATCACCATTATCCTCATCATTTGCCACGTGTCACGCCGTCATTGGAGGGAAATCTCTCATGTGATTACATTTGGATAAGGCCAAGGCCCTTAAACTGGACAAGGCATGGTTCTCTCCTGGAGACAGCAGCATACTGAGAGAATCAAGATGCAACATGCGACATGAGTAAATCATAACATTAGCAGTATACAACATGAGACATGCGACATGCGACCTACGACATGCAACATCCGACATGCGGGAACCAACGTCCCACATACGGGAACCAACACCCGACATGCGGGAACCAACGTCCCACATGCGGGAACCAACATCCCACACGCGGGAACCAACATCCCACATGCGGGAACTAACACCCGACATGCGGGAACCAACGTCCCACATGCGGGAACCAAGCCACTGGCGACAACCGGGACCAGAGCCATAAACATAATTTTGGCTAGAATCATAGTCATAAACATACAACATGCATCATATAGCATATAACACATAATGCGCGGCATATATCTCATAACACATATAATATGGGGATACCAAGCCATTGGCTACAACCCAGAACCTAACCCTTTCCGGGGTACTAGAACCACCATGCGACACCCTCATAAAATAGGGGCCCACATAGACCATATTCAAAACTTGGGCCGGGTAAACATTTAACGGAAATTATATTTTGCTATGGCGCATCAGATCTTTACCATTTGGGAACGTTAGAAGGCGCAACTGCATTATGAAGGGAATTCAGTCCAAAAGGGACAAGCCTCATGGATTCTGACCATCGGTTAAGGGCAGATGGCGGAAATGCATGATAAAGGGGATTCGGTCCAGAAGGGACAAGCCTCATGGATTCCGACCATCGGTGGGCAGATGGCGGACTTGCATGATGAAGGGGATTCGGTCCAGACGGTGTTGGTACATAAATGATCCAATGAACCCTAAACTGACTCACAACTAGATTCAAGTAAGAGAAGAAGATGAAGACGGAAGCGTGTTCCTGAAGAATCCATTGTGTGTTCTTGATCTTGTTCTTTGAATAAAGGAGAGAGTAGGGAAATAGTCTTCTAAATAATAGTGCCCACACTTTGTTCTTCTTTAATGAATGAAGAGAGGATTTGTGACTAAATTTTTGTGAATGTAAAGTGTCTCAAATGGCTGATGGATAGCCTTTATATAGATAGAGAAGGGGCACTTCATTTAGGGACTACACCCTTTCATAAAGTTGGTGGTGTGAAGTTACCATTATACCCATCATTTAATGGTACTTAGACCTAATGGGATTCTACATATTTTGTCTATACTTTAACATTATTAAATGATTATAACACATGAATTAAATAATACATATTAATTAATCCATGTTCTAACAATCTTCCACTTGGATTAATATTAATATGTATCTTTTACTAAATAAATTCCTTAAATCATTTATAATATGAATGACGACCCTTATGTGCACTTTTGTTGTCATCCAATACAATCTCGTCCATTAGTCTTATAAGTATAGGGACTAAAGGGGCAGTCGTTGTAATTGATTCGCAACTAAATCCACATTAATCACATATACATATCCAACTAAATGACATAGATTAAGTATAGATATGTAGCATGGAATATGATGTAAATTGGGATGTTAATTATTTTTGTATCTTTTATTATTTCATTTGTATTTTCGGATTTAATTTTAATTGGTTGATTATAGGTAGTTTTAGAATAGATTTTGAGAAGATTTACTAGTTTTTAAGTCCTATTAGGTTACTATATAGGTTAGGATTAATTTTAGAAGGTTTAGGATTCTTTTTCAAGTTTTCGGGGCACTATATTATAGGCCTTCATTGTAATTCCAAAAATTAGACTTTTATCAATTAAATTCAGTTTTACATCTTGCAAATTTCTTGGTCAATTCTATTGGCTTGCAGAAGGATTTCTTAGGAAGTTCTTGTTATCTTGGGAATTGCGATTCCTTGCAGAAGGTTTTGATTTCGATCAAGCCTTATTGTTACTATTCCGTTGCGTTCTTTACATCAGTTGGTATCAGAAATCGGACGATCCTAGGGTTCTCTGACGAGGTGATGGCAAACGATGGGAGAAACAACGGCGACCTCACTGCTATCCTTGAGCGTATGCGGTTAGATGCAGCATTGGCCGATCAACAGCATGCGTAATTACCGGCGGCTCGATGCAGATGCGGGTAGGTGGTGGCGGTGATGCCAATCCACAACATCGGGCAGGTCCTCGCGGGGAAAATCTCCACCGTGATGATCCGATGGGCGGGGAGGTTTCTGATAATGATGAAGGTGAGGCCAGGGCAGTGCCTCCACATGACCAACGTCCTAAGATTAGGGCGGATATTCCGGCTTTTAATGGGGGAGAAGAAAAATCACTTCTTGAGAAGATCGATCTGCGTCTGAAGCATGATCGTTGTCAGGTACGAAAATTTTCCATAAAGTTTAATAAACTTGACAAGGAGGCCGATGTTAAGAATGACTTGATGCTTTATTTTGAATCTGAGATTCAAAGTGGCCGACTTCACGCAAGTAATCAGTTTTTTGTGGATGAGTATCGCGACTTAAGGGATGCAGTTTGGGCAGAAGCCAAACGATGTGTTGTCCAAATCGATCTTTATACGAAAAGAATTCAGCGTTCGGAGGCACGAAGGGAGGCTGAATTGAAGCGTCTTGAGGAAGAAAATCGCCTTGTTATTGAAAACTTTCCTGCCCAAGAAAAACATGTTGAAGAGGGGACTTTGGACATTAAAGAGGTGGATCTATGTGCAAAGGATGAAGTCATTCAAGAGATTACTAATGATGATTTGGAAGATTTGGCGAAAAATCTGCCTAATAGCGCGCCCGCGCTAACACTCGAGGGCGCCCGCACTAGTGCTAGAGCATCCGGAGGAGGATTAACTGGTTATCTACGCGACTGCGCTGGATTGAAGAAAGAGAAAGTGGTGGTAATTGATGAAGAATATGGGACGGATAATGGAAGTATAGTATTTGATTTTGAAAATATTTTTTCATATCTTACGTTGCCAAGAAGTCAGGTTTATTCGAAGTATCTTTTTAAATGGGATGGCAACTTCCAAACATCCGATGAGAACTCGGGGACGAGTTCTTTTGAAGTGGTGGTGTATGATGTAAATTGGGATGTTAATTATTTTTGTATCTTTTATTATTTCATTTGTATTTTCGAATTTAATTTTAATTGGTTGATTATAGGTAGTTTTAGAATAGATTTTGAGAAGATTTACTAGTTTTTAAGTCCTATTAGGTTACTATATAGGTTATGATTAATTTTAGAAGGTTTAGGATTCTTTTTCAAGTTTTCTAGCACTATATTATAGGCCTTCATTGTAATTCTGAAAATTAGACTTTTATCAATTAAATTCAGTTTTACATCTTGCAAATTTCTTG
Organism: Adenophora triphylla var. japonica; assembly: GCA_022495995.1. NCBI lineage: Eukaryota > Viridiplantae > Streptophyta > Magnoliopsida > Asterales > Campanulaceae > Adenophora > Adenophora triphylla. The sequence continues at coordinate 61,489 of JAFEMH010003025.1, read as the reverse complement.
GTCAATTCTATTGACTTGCAGAAGGATTTCTTAGGAAGTTCTTGTTATCTTGGGAATTGCGATTCCTTGCAAAAGGTTTTGATTTCGATCAAGCCTTATTGTTACTATTCCGCTGCGTTCTTTACATCAGAATATTAATGAATACTCCCTCCGTCCCATAAAACCTTACTCATTTTACTATTTTGGGCATCCCACTTTAAAGTCACACTTTCCTAAAAAGGAAATTTTTTAATACTTCTTTATTCATGGGACCCACTTGTCATACTCACAACACTTTTCAAATTTACTATTCTCTCCACTCATTCTCTCTCCTCCCACTCACAACACCTACTTTAATAACATTATTCCTTATTTTCCGTTCTCAACAGTAAATGTCCCATGTTTTATGGGACGGAGGGAGTATATATTATGAACGCATATATATATTCTCCAACTAGTCCTACTTAACCAAATGAGATCAATATAAATAAAAACCAACATAAGGAAATAGAAAACAACACAAACTCCCACTGTTTTAAGCATTATCAAAAGTCATTACACCCATATGAGCAACATGCTCGTGAAATACTAAAGGAGATAACGCCTTAGTAAATGGATCCGCAAGCATAGAGTTTGTACCAATAAGTTCTATTTCTATTTGTTCATTTTGTACTCTCTCTCTCTTACAACAAGAAACTTAATATCTATATGCTTAGATTTAGATGAACTTTTGTTGTTGTTGGAGTATAATACCGCTGCTCGATTGTCACAATATAGCTTGAGAGGTCACTCAACATTTATGACAATTCACAGTCCTTCAATGAATTTTCGCAGCCATATAGCTTGATTGGATGCCTCGTAGCAAGCAACAAATTCGACTTCCATGGTGGAAGTAGTTACTAATGTTTGCTTGGCACTTCTCCAAGAAATTGCTCCACCGGCCAAAGTGAAGACATAACCCGATGTCGATTTTCGACTATCTTGGCATCCAGCAAAGTCGGAATCGGAATAAGGTGATCCGACTTTGTGTATGTAAGCATGTAGTTCTTTGTGTTTTGTAAGTATCTCATCACCCTTTTGGCTGCAACCCAATGTTCTTTTCCCAGATTGCTTTGGTATCGACCAAACATGCCAACAATAAAAGCAAGATCTGGACGAGTACAGACTTGTGCACACATTAAGATTCCTACTGCCGATGCATATGGGATTTCTTCCATAAACTTGAATTCAATATTATTTTTAGGACATTGCTTTAGACTGAATTTATCTCCCTTATAAATTTTTGAGTAATAGCCACGTGGGGATTCGATTTCGATCTACTTAAAAACCTACCTTCCCTTTTGACTCACACCTCATTTTGTTACGGTCCCTCTATTTATTGCTATTTCACTTTACCACCCTTATGATTCATAATATCATATCATTAGGGACTTAAACTTATAAATTTTTGAGTAATAGCTCACCCCCTTCCGGTTTGTATTTTGCAGTTGATTGCAGATTTGGGCTCGGAGCAGTTTAGGAGCACTTTGGAGTTAGTAGAAATACTTTGTATCATATTTTTGGAGATTTTAAACTTGTAATATTTGAACATTTATGAAAATATAAGCATGTGAAATTTTTGGGGCGTCACAGCTTCGAGTCAAAGAGATCACGTACCGAAATATTGGAATTAAAGCTACATAAATCATTCTAAATTTATTGGAAATTTAGGGCCCAATTCACTTGGGCTTTTCCTGGACAGGCCCATATTCGTATCTCGATTTATACCGTTCATTAATTTATTCGTGTGTCATGATAATAGAAAGATAAAAAATTCACAAAACATAATTGTTTAATGTTATGTGTAAATTTTTCTTTAAAAATCCAATAAATCATTACCTAGGTGCCCAAGTATAAAAAATACTGAAAAATTATACTTTCTTAAAATGAAAAAATAGAAACTAGACTCTTAGAAGAAAGTACAACATAATTCATCCGTCATACTCGACTTGAGATAATTTGTCGTTTTGAGTATTCCGTTCGAAATATGACAATTCAAAATAGAAATATTTTATCTGATGGGACTCATTTTCAGACTCACGTCAATTTTTCACTTATTATTTCATACTCCAATTTTTTCTTATATCTTATTGATGTTGCCAGGAATTTCCTCAAACAGTAACACACCGTTGTAGTCGAAATTGGACAGCTCCGGCTCCTTCTTCACACCTGCACACAAGCAAACGTCAACTAAGTCGGGGGCGGCTCCGGCGTAAGCCCCTCCGGCGTGAGGATAAGTGTTCGTCTGAGAAAGGAGAATCTGAACAATAGGAAAGGGTGTTTTGTGGGTGTGTGTGTGTATTGAACGTACCTTGACGATGAAGACTATCTCTCATATATATACCCCTTCCCTCGTGCCGTGCACATGACCTCCTCACATTCCATGCCTCCTTACACGTGTCATCACTCCATTGGTCCTTTATAGAAATAAACTCCCAACACGTGATCACTTTTCCCAATGCATAACCGTTCAATGGGTCCCACTTCATAGATATTTAAATGCCGCCTCTTATGAATCGCACCAACTGGGATCCATCTCTCGCCGGATAAGGTTAACCATGATTCGTGTCGCCTTACCATAATGTCTCGCTTCTCTTTTCTCATCATTATCTTGCCGGCTTGCCTCATTATCTCGCCATTATCCTCATATTATCTCGCTATTACTGCCTCGATCTTCCCTTTTTCATCGAACTTAGCGGGATACTTCCCACTACGCTTTCCTGCGATCCACACTTGGGCAATCTTTATTCTTATCTTCTTTTTGGGCTTTATCTCGCTTTGGGCTTACTTGATAATTTCTCGCCTTTGGACTTGGGTCGGGCCCAACCATTATTTTTGGGCAGCATCAGAAGCCCCTAAGTTTATGGCGAGATTCATTTATGGTCTCGCCAAAAACTTGATGTTCACTGACTCGCCCTTATGTGATATATAATTCCTTCTTCAAGAAGCTAAACCATTGTAGACCCCTATCCATACACGTTTCGTTTTCCTGATGAGCCCCTAAAATTCAATGTGCCGTCATTTGGGAACCGTGCCAAATAAAAAAGGAAATTCAAAATCTCATTTCAATCGTCACATCAATCAATTCCCCTCCCTTCTCTCTCATATAAATACTCCTTTCATTTCTCATTTTCTCTTTTTACTCACTTGCATTACTGAACAAACCCTCCCTATTTTTTCCGGTCATTCCAACTTTCAACTCCGACAAATTTAGCTCCTATTTTCACCGTTTCTTTACTGATTATTTCCCTGAAATTGTTTCTTGAGCACTACTTCGTTCATCTTTGGCTATTTGGAGTTGATTTGGAGTCTCATTCCTCGTTCCCCAGGATTCGGTCTTTATTTCCGGCGTCTCTTCATCTTTTCCGGTGGCCCTTCATCTTTTCCGATCAAAATCCTCTTCTTTACCAGGTAACGCCTTTTTTCAAACCTTTCATATTCTTTAAACCTCTATTTTTTAATTTTTCCTTTTCTTCCAACTGTTTGAGTCTTGTTATTCCTTTTGTCCCTTAATTTTTTTCCCAAACTACCCTTCATGGCGAGGTATAAAAATTGTGCTAGGCTGGTTAAGTACGGTAGATGTCAAGTTTCTGGCGGCTTATATAGGCGCCTGCGAACTACTTGGGCGAGATTGCCCAAGGCCGACATAATCAGGCTACTTGTTGAGAAATGGGTGGATCCTTCGGTAATCGACTCTCTCAAAATCCAAGGCCGCTTCTTTCTTTCCCCTTCAGCCCCTATGTCCCATATTTTTACTTCCCACAAAGAATTGGTCTGATTTATCAAAGATAAGTACGACCCCAATTTAAGCGACTCATCTGAATCCCATTGTGTCGCTGACCCTTTTTCCAAACGTAGGATGCATTATAAATCAGTCCTTTCTTCTTCTTCTTCCAGTGATTCCCGCGAGATGACTGATCAAGCGACCTCCTCTCCCACAGCGACGTCCAGCAATCCCACTTCCACCGGGGTTCAAAATCTGAATTTAACTGAAGGTACCCTTTTTACCAATCCCGCCCATGCTGAGGCGGGATCTTCTCTTGCACCAAACACAAGCTCCCTCATTCCTAACCCCATCACCGACTGGCACAGACTCTACCATATAGATCATTCGATTTATCATATTTCTGATTATCAAGGAAATACATCTCTCGCCCATTTAAGAGAAATGCGGGATGGTATAGTAGTCTTCCCTTCCCAACTTAAGGTAGGCCTTAGAATTCCTCTAGATCCTTTTCTTTGTGAAGTCTTATACAAAGCCCAAGCTATGATAACAGAGATTCACCCAAACGCCATTAGGATCATTACTGCTTTTATCACTATATGTCGCGCCTTAAGGAAAGAACCCACTATTACATCCTTAGTCACTTTATTCAAAGGATACAAGCAAACCAATAAAATTGCTGACGGGATAGAAGAAACTCGCCTTTCCCTTCAGTACCAACGAGGCCCCAAAATCCTCACTCCTTTACCTGCCAAAGTCCACGAATGGTTGAGCGACCCATTCTTCATCGTTTCCCGCGTGGGGTGGTCTCATCCCGCCGATCTTTACCCTATCAAACCTCAAATTGAAACCAGAGATGCATCTGTTGTTGGCGACAATATCCTCTGTGCTGCCATTCGTGCCCTTGTTACCCTTCCTGCAAATTCTCCTGCTGGCGCCCCCCAACCTCTCATCTCCTAGAGAGGCATTTTGCGAAATAGGGGATTACTTGATCAAGTTGGAATTGCTGATAACTTACCTCGTGTCCCGCCGCGAGTTCCAATAAGTCATGTTTACTTTAATGGATGGGAGCGACACACAGACAACAAATATGCTCATAAATGCCAGTCATGCAAGGGTACTCGTAACTGTACCGCAATGAATACTGTTCTTTGTATGTCTCCTCTTTAACCTTATTCTTTTTCCACTTTGGTTTATATTTGCCTTACTCTAACTCTTAACTTCCTTTTTCTTTGTTTTCAGATCATCGCGCCAAATCAATGGAAAGTCGCCAAGCTGCAAATCTGGAAACTGATAAGAAAAGGAAAAGACTTGCCAGTGCTCGCGACACTGCTCTCGCCCTCCTTCCCGATAACCTTCCACTGCCACTATCCCTCGACGGAAAAGACACAGAAGAAATAGCTTTAGAAAAAGCCCAAGGTTCCTCCAGGGCTAGAGCCAAGCCTACTAATCCAGATACCCATTCAAAACGACAAAAGCGATTTGCTTCCGTTTCAACAAAGGTCACCCCAGCTTCTCAAGAAATTATCCCGCCCACTTCTGTCATCATTTCAGCTCCTCCATCCATCGAAGTTAATCTCTCGCCAGTTTCCATCCCGCCAACTACTGAGAGCAATGTCTCACCACACATCGTCCTGCCATCCAATGATGCCATAACGACAGAAAATGTTGAGGTTCTCCCTTCGACTGCTCCATCTCGATTCTCCTACTCGGAAGTTAATGTTGTTGAGCCCAACCAAACTGAAATTCCTCCTTCCCACGAGATGGAAGTATGCGACTTAACCAATGTTTCTAATTCTCCTTCAACTCCCCGCGACCCAAATACTTCTTCTGCTCTTCCCACCCCCAGCTGGCTCCAAGAAAACTTTTTGAAACCCATTGACTTTGAAGGGCTTTATGAGCTCAGCAAGGAGGTCGCCAAAGTCCCCCGCATAAAGGGACTGATCGATAAAGCTCGCGGCGCGGAAGAGTGTCTATTGGGTAGCTCAGCCTTGATTAGAGCTAGTGACCAAATTCAAGTGCAACGTGTCGCCCAAATGGATCCTAATCATGCCTCCTGTCAAGCTGGGATTTATTTTTCGTTGGTACGTCACTCTTTCTCTCCTTGCTTAATCTTGACCTTATTCATTGTTACTTCTTAACTTTCAATTGTTACCTTTCTCAGCTAGGAGCTTCCATCATGGGTATCAGCGAGAAAAATACTCGTCTTGATAATGAAGCAACGAGCTTGAAGGCTGCAAACCAAATTTTGGGGCGCGATAAGGATACCCTTAGAGGTAGAGTCGCAAGGCGGGATGCCACGATTAAAAACGTGGAGGAAGAGCGAGACAAGTTGAAGACTGACTTAACTACTTCCCAGATTCATCTTGAAAATGTCAATACCGAACTTAATACCGCTAAAGCTGACCTCGCCACTGCTACTACTGAACTTAATTCTGTCAAGGAGAATGTCGCCAAACTTCTGAGCGAGAATGAGACTTTAAAGAAGACTCATGCCGCTGACACTCAATTCTTCCAAGGCGAGATAGCTAAACTGAGGGAGGAGCTAACTGAGAAGGTCACAGAAATTACTTCTCTCAACGCTGATGTGGCCAAATTAAAAGATGATATTATCGATATTGGCGACCAAACCTCTCTGCAAGTTCTGCGAGCTGCAGCGGCTGATGCCCATGATATTCCTGCCATCACAATTGAACGGCTTGCCCACTGGGGCTCAGAGCCAATCTTTAGCGAGGTATGTCAGCGCGGTCATCCCTTGGTTCCTTACTCTCCCGAAGAACTTAATGATCTTGCTGAGGAGGACGCATTGTTGGGTAAGTCGCCTTGGAATCCCACTCCTGCCCAAGACCCAAACGCCGTTGCTTTGTGGTGCGATTTACTTGAACATAAGCATAAACTCTTAGATGATGCCAAAGCTCTTGCCCTTGCGACCTCCAGCTCTGCTCAACAACCCGCACCAACTGATGATCCAAATGCTTCAACTTAATTTTGCTTTAGTACTTAGCTTCTTTTGATCAATTTTTGTAATTTGCCTTGGTGGCTAAAAACAATTTACTTTCTTTATTTGGGCCTGTGTGCCTCTAAACAATGTATATTCGCGGCCTTCGTGCTTGCCCCTTTACCTTTATGCTTTACTTGCTTATTTCATCATTTATATCTCGCCCTTACTACTTTGTTTTGATAATTCATCAAAAATCTCCTTTTTTCATGATAGGTACCCCATACATATACTCCCATCGAAAAAGTGAAGTCGTCTTTAGGCGACTTTACTTATAGTGCATACTACGCGACTCATATTGTCGCTGATCTTTGCTTTTCTTTTGATCATTCCTTTCTTCTTTCTCAGAATAATTTCCTTCTTTTTGCTTTTATATCTTTCCTTGAACCACTTCTTTTCATGCCATTCAGGCGAGATGGGCTTTCTTGTTTATAGTCCGGAGACTTTCTTTTTTATAGTCCGTAGACTTTCTTTTTTATAGTCCGGAGACATTCTTATTTATAGTCCGGAGACTTTCATATTTATAGTCGCATCTATATACATGCCGTTTAGGCGAGATGGGACTCTCTTATTTATAGTCCGGAGACTCTCATTTTTATAGTCCGTAGACTCTCATTTTTATAGTCCGTAGACTCTCATTTTTATAGTCCGTAGACTCTCATTTTTATAGTCCGTGGACTCTCATTTTTATAGTCCGTGGACTCTCATTTTTATAGTCCGTAGACTTTCATTTTTATAGTCCGTGGACTCTCATTTTTATAGTCCGTGGACTCTCATTTTTATAGTCCGTGGACTTTCATTTTTATAGTCCGTGGACTCTCATTTTTATAGTCCGTGGACTCTCATTTTTATAGTCCGTGGACTCTCATTTTTATAGTCCGTCGACTTTCATTTTTATGATATTTTGCGGCTTACTTTTCTTTTCTCTTTTTCTTCATCAACTAGTTTCAATAACTCATCCAAAATTGTTTTGATAATTCATCAAAAACTCTTTACCTTCTTACCTTTGGCGAGATATCACCATATACATATACTCCCATCGAAAAAGTGAAGTTGTCTTTAGGCAACTTTACTCCAAGCGACTTACTTACCATGTTCTTGGTGACTAATCATATAAGCATTATTATAAAATAGGATTTAATCTAGACAAGATAAATTTGAGTCACAAAATTTCATACTTTCATTTTATTCAAAACATATTCAACACGTATTCAAAACATATATATCTTCTATTCAAGGTACTTTCGTTTCATTCAAAGTTTCAAGACATATATGACTTTCATTCATGATTGAAAATTCCATAGATTCATCAAAATTACTATGAAAAAGACTTTAATAAGAATAATTTCGAATAGACAAATTACCCTTATCCCTTTAATGATAATATTTCTTTAGATGATCTACACTCCACGCATTCGGGACATCTGCGCCCTCTTCCTTCAAATGATAAGTCCCCTCTCGCACAATCTTGGTAATCTGAAAGGGACCCTCCCATTTTGGATCTAGCTTTGCAAATCCCGCCGTTGCACCTTTAACTTCGCGGCTTCTCAACACCCAATCCCCCACACTGAATGATCTCTTGTTCACCCTTTTGTCGTGCTGCGCCTTCATCCTCTGCTTATAATTGATCATCCTCATTCTCGCCCTAAGCCTCTTTTCATCACTCAGATCTAACTCGCAGCATCTTCTGTCGCCATTCATTACTTCATCATAATAAGTCACCCTATGGGTAGGCAAACCCATCTCCGCGGGAGCCATTGCTTCTGAGCCGTAAGTCAATGCAAAAGCTGTCTCGCCAGTTGATCCCTTCACCGTCGTTCTGACATACCATAAGGCCGTAGACAATTCTTCCAACCAATCTCCTCCCCTCTTTTCTATATTCTTACATAAAATCTCCAGAACTTGTTTGTTGGCGGCTTCCACTTGTCCATTACATTGCGGCCTATAAACTGCGAACTGCCAATGTTTGATATTCAAATTCGAGCAAAAACCATGAAACTTCTTCCTGAATTGCGGCCCATGATCCGAGATGATTGCTCGCGGCATTCCATGGCGACACAAGATTTCCTCCGTTACAAACCTAATTATCTGGTCCTCAGTGGTAGAAGTTAATGCCCTTGCCTCTGTCCATTTGGTGAAATAATCCACAGCCACTACAACCATTTGAGCTCCTCCTTTGCTTTGGGGAAGGGCCCTATGAGATCTATCCCCCACATATCAAAAGGCCAAGCCGCTATAATAGGTGTCTGCTCCGTCGCAGGTTGCCTAGGAATATTTGCATGTCGCTGACACTGATCGCATTTCCTCACGTACTCTTCCGCATCCTTCTTCAATGTTGGCCAATAGTACCCATGGAACATAATTTTGTTAGCCAAAGTTCTAGCTCCTGGATGGCCGCCACAAACTCCTTTATGCACTTCAAACAAAACATTATCAACTTTGCCCGGCTCCACACATCTCATCAAAGGTCGCGAGAAAGATTTGCGATACAAAATTCCATCTTGCACTGTGAATCTGGGCGACATTTTCTTAACAATCTTCGCCTTGTCTTCGTCCTGGGGCAACTCTTCCCTTTCCAAATAATCCTTCATTTCACAAACCCAATCTTTCTCGCCCACTTCCACCTCCATAATCAACGGCCTATCGTATGCCGGCTCCTCCACAAACTCCACCACAATTTTCTTGGGCAACTCTTCAATTTTATCGCAGGCGGCCTTGCTCAGCATGTCGGCTCGTTCGTTCTTCTCTCTATCGATTTGCACCAATTCTCAATAACTGAAGCTTTGCAAAATCTGCCTTGCCATATCACAATATTTTGCCAAAGTTGGATTTACTACCCCATATCTGCCTTTTACTTGGTTGACAATTAACAGAGAATCAGAATGGGCGACTATCTGTTTTACCCTAATATCTCGACATAGCTCCAAGCCCGCTATTAACGCCTCATATTCCGCCTGATTGTTTGACATGTTGAATTTGAACCTCAAGGCTTTCTCGTATATGCAATCTTTCTCTGGTGAACTCAACGAGATTCCAGCTCCTCCTTTGTCTTTAGCGGAAGACCCATCGACATACAGCTCCCAACAACCCGCAGGCCTTTCCCGCTCTTCTTTGGCTTCCGAATCCTGCGACTTAGCCTTCTTCTTCTTGGCCCCCTGAGTTTCTATTTCCTCCCTCTCATAAGTAAATGATGTTTCAAGAATAAAGTCTGCCAGAGCCTGCGCCTTAATAGCTTTTCTCGTCTCATACTAAATGTCAACTCTTGTCAATTCGATCGACCATTTAAGGAGCCTTCCTTGAATCGCCGTTGTAAAATCTTCCGCAAAGGTGCATTGGTCAAGACAGTGACAGGATGAGATAAAAAGTATGCTCTTAGCTTCCGTGTCGCAATCACCAGGGCATAGGCTAGTTTTTCCGCATTAAAATACCTCGCTTCCACTTCACTTAACGCCTTTGACACATAATACACCGGCTTCTGCATGCCTTCATCTTCCTTTATCAATACCGCTGCAACTGCGAGATCAGAGGCCGCAAGATAGACATACAAATGGTCACCTTCCTCCGGGCTACATAGAATTGGCGGCTTTCCCAAATACTCCTTTACCTTATGAAACGCTTCTTCACGCTTCTCATCCTAAGAGAATTTACGGTCCCCTTTCAACACCTTGAAGAATGGCAAACATTTTTCCGCCGACCGCGACACAAACTGCCCCAAAGCTATCACCCTACCATTTAACCTTTGAATCTCTTGGATTGTTCTGGGCGACTTCATATCTATTAAAGCTTGGATCTTCTCTGGTTTGGCTTCTATGCCGCGGCGATTCACCAAAAATCCCAAAAACTTACCCGCTGTAACTCCAAAGGTACATTTGCTGGGGTTTAACTTCATAGAATTTTTCCTCAAGTTCTCAAAGGTCTCAGCTAGATCTATCAAATGATCCTCCTCCTTGGTTTTGATCACCATATCATCAATGTAAGCCTCAACATTCCTCCCAATTTGCGACTTAAATACCTTATTGACCATTCTTTGATACGTCGCCCCAGCGTTCTTTAGGCCAAAAGGCATCATCTTATAACAAAAATTGCCAAGGGGGGGTTCTAAAAGCTGTTTTGGCCTTGTCCTCTTCAAGCATCTTAATTTGATGGTATCCCGAATACGCATCAATAAAACTGAAAACCTTATGCCCCGCAATGGAATCAACCAATCTATCAATTTTCGGTAAGGGATAACAATCCTTGGGACAAGTCGTATTCAAATCCGTAAAATCTATACACATCCTCCATTTTTTATTTGCCTTCAACACCATAACTGGACAAGCTAGCCAAACTGGATAAGTGATTTCTTCAATAATTTCCGCCTTTAATAGCTTCTCAACCTCTCCAATCACCGCTTTCTCCTTTTCCGCCGATAGGTACCTCACCTTCTATTTGAAAGGCTCTATATTCGGATCAGCATTCAAACAGTGAAGGGCGACATTCTCATCTATGCCCCGCATATCTTCAGGCTTCCATGCAAACACATCAATATTATTCCGCAAAAAATCAACCAACATATCTCGCTCATCCTTTTCCAATTGCTTCCCAATTTTAATTTTTTGCTCTGGGTATTCATCATTAACAATTACCCCCTCTAACTCTTCCGCCGCCTGAATATCCGGCTCATCCCGCATTTGCAACGTATCTACCTCCATCTCAGCCGCCTTTCTTTTTTCAACACATTTCTTTACTCTTTTGTCGCTGCTCTCCCCCTTATCTCTCCCGACGAGCGATACACCTTCAGGTGTTTCTACTACAATCTCCTCATCACACTCCTCACTATCCGAATCCACTATCTCCTCAATAAGGGGCTCCTTCATTTTCACAAATTCAGCAGATCTTGACCAGGCCATCTCGGCTTGCATTATAACCATTGCCATCAAATTTCTTTCTGATCTTTCCTCCAACATTTCTACCAATGTTTCTCGTTCATCATTCCTTTCTCGCGACATTTCGTCTTCCGCCTTTTTATCAATAACAATTATCGCTGACTTACTTCTCATACTTTCCGTTTCCTCCCAGTCATCATACCCTCCTAAGTCGGTGATCATGTTTATTCTTGCATCCTGCACCACCAAGGCCGTGGAAAGTGAACTTGTGCTAGCCCTTGCGCATTCCTCGCATCTCTATCTTCTTCTGAATTACCTCCTTAACTTCACTTTTCAAGCAAGCAATCCCTTTTGGAGTAGGGAATTTGACTCACTGATGCGGGATAGACACAACCATTTCAAACGTCTGCATAAAGGGAATACCCACAATGGCATTGTAGGGCGACACCAAATCAATAACCATAAACTCCACGGTGCGAGTTCTCACCATCTCATCTTCTCCTATTTCCACCGCCAAAGAAATTGTCCCTTTAACCCGCACAATATGGTTTGTGAATCCCTCCAAGAATCCCTTATAGGGCACCAGATTAGCCTCTGTATACCGCATCTTCTTGAACGCTTCATAATAGAGGATGTTGCGGCTTGCTCCTGAATCTACCAATACTCGGTGCAAAATACTGTTCCCTGGAGCAATGGAAATCACAATTGGTTGACACCCATGGCTCGGAGTTAAAGCCAATTCTCGCCTTGAAAAACTGATCATCCTTTCCTCACTTGGTGGGTAAGCGGGAATATGGCAAGTATGGGATAGCGACATGATCTGGTTACTTAAACAAGTAATACTTGCCGGCTCGTGAATCACCATAATTTCATTCCTGTTGCCGTTTCCTCCTTGAGCCGCCACATTCTGCTCCTGCCATACATACTCCTGTAACTCACCTATGTCAATCTTTCCTTGAATCACTTTCTTCAGATTATAGCAATTGTCTGTATCATGCCCTCTATCCCGATGATAGTTACAATATTGATTCATATTTCTTCTCCCTTGATCATTCATTTCAAATGCTGGTGGCAACTGAACAGCCCGAAGAATCTCACTTGGTCTAGCATTCAATCTCAAACATCTCACTATCCTCCTTACCCCACGACCTCCAGCGCGGCCTCCACCTCTACCGCCAGCTTGATTCCCTCTACCTCCTCCTTGAGTTGCATTTTCCTCCTTCACATATTCAATCCTATCTTTGACACTTTTCTTCGTCGTGCTAGACGTTCCTTCCTCAATATCCTCACTACCACAATATGCCTTGACTCGCTCATGCAATTCACTCAAAGTCGCGGGTAACCTCATCCTCAACTCCCTTTTAAAATCTTCTGACAACAGGCCTGACATATACATCATAATAACATACTTAGGATCAATATCAGAAATCTGATTAGCAATGAGCAAGAATCTGATAGTATAGGTGACACGGCCTTCTCCCACCTTTTGCTTGATCCCAATCAATTCCCGCCGCATCACTGGCTTAGTCCCCACCGCGCCAAATCTCACCAAAAACTTTCTCTTGAAATCTTGGTATCCCAAGATTGAATTAACAGGCAATTGAACAAACCAATCCAACGCTTGAAGCTCCAAAGTGCTAGCAAAAGTTTTGCATAGCAATGCATCGTCCTTAGTCAATATCGCCATTGTTACTTCAAATCCCGCTACATGAGTTCTGGCCGTGGTAACTCCCGTATACTTAGATAATGTTGGCAAATGAAACTCCGGGGCAGGCTCAGCCTCCTGGATGTACTTGGCATATGGAGCGACAAAAGAGTCCTTCTCACTATCAACTATTCCGCCTTTTTCTAATTCTGCCAACCTTTTCGCCATCTCAGCCATTTGCTTCTTTAATCCATCCTCCTCTCCGAAGCGGCTTACTCCCACATGCTTTCCTTTCTCTATCGGCTTAGATCTCTCGCCTTCTTTAGAACCCTTCAACTCTTGCTCGCCATATTCCGCTTCATTCGACGCAGTGTCATCATCCTCCTCTTCACAATAAAGAGACGACACTTGGGAAGTGTGTGGCCAATGATACACCTTAATTTTTCCCCCATTCTCCATGTATTCTCCCACCTTCCGCTTCTGTGACCCTTCTATTCTCGCCTCTGTCTCCTTAGGCTTTTCAGGCTCCATTTCCTTTTGTCGCTCACCGTCGTCCACCACGATAACTTCCTTATTCGCTCCCTTATTTCGCTCTTCTGCCACCGTCAGAAAACCCTGCGGGATAGGGGTAGGCTTTTTCTTTAATGTCCTCAATCGCTTGTTATTTTCAATCAATTGCAAAATCAAATTATTATGTATCCTCAAACTTTCCTCCTCCATATCCGCTTCATCTTCGGGCTGAGGCGACATAACATTTCTTTCTCTTTCAGCTTCAGTATCCCGCTCTCTTTCTTCCAAAGTAACTTGCAGCGAGGTTGACGAGTCTTTCGCTCCACCAGCTCCCAAATTTCCCAGATCTGAAATAGGCGTGATAAGGCTCCTTCCCGCTATTGTCTTTTGACCAACTACGCCTTTCTCCGGTGTTGTCATTTCGTACCACCTACGTAATCAAACTGATGAACTTAAACTTTGAAGATCTGCAAATCTTATGAAGATTTGAAGATCTAGCCCAGAAACTTGAAGATGCTTCAACCTCTTATTGCACTTTATCAAGCACAATATCAATCTCACTTCACCAACTTCAAACAAACACCAACTCCAAACACAAAAATCTTGACCAAAATTGAATGGATTCACACAAAACCAAAACCCAGAAACACCAAAATTCTCAAACCATTAAACTCAAACAAAAACACTTATCCTCAACCTGCACAAACTCCAAAAAATCCAATCCAAAGAAAATCCAATGCTTCTGAAATAATTTGCACCCAAATGGCCAAACAAAACCACAAAAATTTCAATACACCCAAACTATCAACAACAATCGATTCCCCACAAAATTAAAATACCCGAAGAACTTTACGAACAGTAAACACCCAGAAAAATGAACAACAAACAAAAACACCTTGATTGAACACCTCCAAATCTCCAGATCTGCAAACCGAACTCAACTTACCACTCTACCGCCGGCAAACTTCAAAATGATGAAGAGAATCAGTCCCGGCAACGGAATCAATTGATGTTGCCAGGAATTTCCTCAAACAGCAACACACCGTTGTAGTCGAAATTGGACAGCTCCGGCTCCTTCTTCACGCCTGCACACAAGAAAACGTCAACTAAGTCGGGGGCGGCTCCGGCGTAAGCCCCTCCGGCGTGAGGATAAGTGTTCGTCTGAGAAAGGAGAATCTGAACAATAGGAAAGGGTGTTTTATGGGTGTGTCTGTGTATTGAACGTACCTTGACGATGAAGACTATCTCTCATATATATACCCCTTCCCTCGTGCCGTGCACATGACCTCCTCACGTTCCATGCCTCCTTACACGTGTCATCACTCCATTGATCCTTTATAGAAATAAACTCCCAACACGTGATCACTTTTCTCAATGCATAACCGTTCAATGGGTCCCACTTCATAAATATTTATATGCCGCCTCTTATGAATTGCACCAACTGGGATCCATCTCTCGCCGGATAAGGTTAACCATGATTCGTGTCGCCTTACCATAATGTCTCGCTTCTGTTTTCTCATCATTATCTCGTCGGCTTGCCTCATTATCTCGCCATTATCCTCATATTATCTCGCTATTACTGCCTCGATCTTCCCCTTTTCATTGAACTTAGCGGGATACTTCCCACTACGCTTTCCTGCGATCCACACTTGGGCCATCTTTATTCTTATCTTCTTTTTGGGCTTTATCTCGCTTTGGGCTTACTTGATAATTTCTCGCCTTTGGACTTGGGTCGGGCCCAACCATTATTTTTGGGCAGCATCACTTATCTATAACTATATAATGGCTGAAGTGAATAAGGAATTTCGTTTTCCCGCTCAAAATTGGAACATTCCGGAAACTCTCCCTGCCTAGCGTACTGAATACGTTAAACCTTTTGTATTCCGGCCGCTAATCTTCTTCTTCGTTCTCTCTCTCTCCTTTCAATCATCGTTAATCCAAAACACTTCTTCCCCCAAAAACCCCATTCTCTCTCTCTCTCCTCCCTTTCATCGTTAATCCAAAAACCCATTGATGATCGCCGCCCCCAAAATATCGCTCTCCAATCAGGCAGTGCACTTCTTCACCATCTGCTACCGCCGCTGCAGTCGACGACAATGCTCAAGATCTGGTGTCCGATGTTCGTTCTCAGTTCGAGCTCCTATGAAAAGCAAGGCTCTGAATATGGCTATTTGACTCCCTTGCTCGATTCCTCCCTTCATCAATCATCACCATCTCTTGGAGTTTCAGGTCCCCTTTAATCTTCTTTGCTCTTGCTCTAATTTCAACAAAATTAAGGATTCCATTGTGCCTAAAATTCGATTTTGATTGAAGGGTGTGCTTTAATTTTTCTCAGAAATTGTTTATTTGCAGTAACAAGTTCAATGGGTAGTGCTTTCTCAGAGTTTGCTATGAACCCTCTTTCTCAGGTAATCAATCTATTCAATGAATTTCCGCCGTTTGATTTATTTTTTTCCAGTTAGTTCCTTTTTTTTAATACACGACGCATATTTGATTGTTTGTCAAGTAGCATGCTCTTTTTAGAGTATAAAAATATATGAAAGAATATCACGAATCAAGAGTCTTATAGTTTTGATTGGGTTGTTATCAAGTTGTCCATTTGATTTGATACAGCGGTGGTGCTGGCGGATGATGGTGGTGATGAAGAATTCTTCTCAGGTTTGTTGACTTATCAATCAAATCTTGAATTCCGGGAACTGCTGCTGCAGCTGTAGGGTTGTGGGCAACTGGAAATGTGAGCAATTAGGCAAGGAAAAAGAAGGTAAGTTTATGATGAGCTTTCATGGTTTTCTTTGTATTTGTGCTTCTGTTTTGTTGTTTTCTTTTGCCCAATTCATTTCTGGCTTTGTTGTTTAAGTGTTTGTTCCTTTCCTCTCTCTCTCTCTCTCTCTCTCTCTCATTTTTTTGACACACACACACAGTTAGAAAGGCAAGAGTAGAGAGAGAAAACAGTGGACTGGATATTTGTTTTCTTGGTTTATTCTGGACCAGGTTCCAGATTTTGCATTTTGAGACCTGAATTAATTACTGCATTTTGTCAGGTAAATTACTCTAGCCTCTAATGTTTAATTTAGTATTATTCTGTTATCTTCACTGTGCATCTTTTAAATTCATTTTGGTTCCTTGTGAATAGGCTGAAGCAGCAAAGAGTTCAAAAGTTACTAGCGAGTGCCACCCAGATGGTTTCCATGCTATTGAGGATTCTTCAAAAGTTGATACTGCAGATGAACAAGTTGAAAGTGAACAAACAGCAGCTGTTGAAACCTCTGGCACAGAGGTAATGATTTCTTTTAAAAAATATACAACAATAAATTTATTTTAAAATGTGTACGGCTTTACTGGATGCTTTGGAGTGTGGACTGTTTAGTGAAGTGTGATGATTTTTTCCTTGCCTCATATTTAGAGGATATACTTTCAGAAGGTAGAATTATGATGCATCTCATAACATTAAGAGGCAGCGTTTGGAAGCTAAATGGTGAACATAGATTGTTTGGCAACGAAATGACAGTGATATCTAATTGTAATATTCCAGTAATGACCCTATGAATCGATGTACATATGAGTTTATCAGTTAAAATTGAATGTCAGTAATGTTTGAATAAATGTATTTTTCCTTTTATAATCCTCAACAGCTGTTGATATAAATTACGTTTCGCATTTAGCTTACACAGGCATAAAGCAGTGATATAATGTTTTATTCATTATTGACATAATAAGGTTGCAACCAAATATATTAGTCATCAAAAGTTCTTTTTTTACTGATTGGAACTTTAACTATTTGTCAAGGTAATTAGTACTTCCTCCATCCCAAAGTGAGTGTTCATTGTTCAAAAAAGACACTAAATGTTTGTATAGTCATTTGGTTGGAAAAAGAAGGTACTTTTGAATTCAAACTATAAATGTTAGCAAAGTCAAGGGGGCAACATTTTAATTCAAACCAGGTGGAAAGTAAATGTTAGTGTAGTCTTTGGTTGAAAAAGGACAGCCCAAAAATGAATACACTCACTTCTTCCTCTGGGAGGGAGTATCATATTCCAATGTATACTTGCAATAATATTAGTCATTACGTTGGATAGTTCGGTAACTACGGTTTCTTATGTATATTTGCTACTAACATTAAAGCTACTATTTCAAAATTTCCCTCAAGTTAAAAATGGACAATCATTTTGGGATGAAGGGAGTATTAGAGTGCTAAATACACCATCCATCCTAAATGAGGGTATTTCTTATTTCTAGGAAATTAAGGTAGTTGACATATAAGCCATTTATGTGGCACATATGTGTAAATACCTATAATGTCCACATGATAACATTGCAAATGCGAGATAGGAGATGATGGTTCACAACTATGAATTTAGTAATTCAATGCCTCTTCTAATATTTTGTAATTTATCATTTTATTTTTTCTTTTCTACCCTTTCTATGAATAATAAGAGAACATAAATGATATGTATAAGGATCTATTAATTGGTTTATGTATTATTCTGTATATATTATACATAAAAGGTTAGTTATTGGATGCTTCCGACTATCTCAAATCTGGAGATGGACTGGGATATATCTTTAGTTATATCTCCTGCTACTGTCTTTTTGCAGATACCCACTGAAGGTGGTAAAAAGGAGATTGTTAAATCGTGTGGTTCTGAACCTGCTGGAACTCCTAATATACACGAAGACATTTGTTTTAATCCCAACGTTTTTACTGAATTTAAATTAGCGGGAAGTGAAGAGGTAACTATGGTGACCTTGTGATTGAGGTCTCTTTTAATCATCAGATGTCAATGCAGGTCCTGAGAACTTACTGTTTATCCACCCCCTGGAATTGACAGGAGATAGCTGCTGATGAAAAAAGTGTGAGGAATGTTAGTTCATATCTAAGGGATGTCGTACTTCCGAAATTTATACAAGATCTTTGCACACTTGAAGTTTCTCCAATGGACGGCCAGACTCTAACTGAAGCACTCCATGCTCATGGAATTAATGTTCGCTATATTGGAAAGGTTAGATTGAGCTACTAATTGCTTCTATTTAGTACTTTTCTGCTGAATGTTTCCTTCTAAATAGCCCTGATTAGGAAAATTGATTGCTGCTTAGTTAAATTGCAGTCCTTTATAAGCTATGGAGTGGCTTGACTCTCTATATCTTCTCTTTACCTAGAGACAAAATTCTATAGAAAATGGACCTTGATTTAGGGACGGAGAGAGTAGTAAGTTTTACTATATTTGGTGATAGGAGAAGATGTCAGTTGGGTTGTTTGAAAAGCAGATACAAATGGGTTTTCTTATCCATTGCTTTACTGAGAAATCAATACTTAAGACATGTGATGATGTTATTCTGGTTGAGTTAATAATTTTCAGGTGCTATTTTTTCTTATCAAATAAATCACGTTTTGAATTTGCTCTGTGCCTCACTGTTTTCTTGGATCCGTATAAAAATTGTTTTCTTCAATGTAAATGATGCAACTTTAGCTGTGTTAAACTTTAAACTTATCTTTTGCAATAGTGTCTGCATAATGGGTTTTTTAGAGCAATCTCAACATCATAAAGGATGGATAAAGTCTAAGACACTGAAATTCTAATCCACATATACTGGCTTCTATGCTTTTCAAAGGGTTATGGGGGGGCTGACATGTTTATATGTTTTCGTGTATTTGCGCAGGATGTATTGAGAGATACAGAGGATCATGATATTGGACTTGCAATTTCTCATTTTTTGAATATTTTGTCTACATCCTTGTATTACCTCTCAAACTTATATTGATTTCATCTTCTTTTCAGAGCACTATTGATACTCCTTATGCACTGTCAGTAGTTGATTCTTGCTTGACAGTATATTTTCTGACATAAAGCTCCAACAAGGGTGGATTGGTTTTTGTTTCTCGTGGGTCGCAGTTTTATGTTTATGGTTTATTGACTTCATTGAACTTTCTTCTGCATCTGTACTAAACATTAGATATTTTCAATATTTTGCAATAGTGTCTACATAATGGGTTTTTTAGAGCAATCTCAACATCATAAAGGATGGATAAAGTCTAAGACACTGAAATTCTAATCCACATATACTGGCTTCTATGCTTTTCAAAGGGTTATGGGGGGGCTGACATGTTTATCTGTTTTCGTGTATTTGCGCAGGATGTATTGAGAGATACAGAGGATCATGATATTGGACTTGCAATTTCTCATTTTTTGAATATTTTTTTTACATCCTTGTATTACCTCTCAAACTTATATTTCATCTTCTTTTCAGAGCACTATTGATACTCCTTATGCACTGTCAGTAGTTGATTCTTGCTTGACAGTATATTTTCTGACATAAAGCTCCAACAAGGGTGGGTTGGTTTTTGTTTCTCGTGGGTCGCAGTTTTATGTTTATGGTTTATTGACTTCATTGAACTTTCTTCTGCATCTGTACTAAACATTAGATATTTTCAATATTTTGCAATAGTGTCTGTATAATGGGTTTTTTAGAGCAATCTCAACATCATAAAGGATGGATAAAGTCTAAGACACTGAAATTCTAATCCACATATACTGGCTTCTATGCTTTTCAAAGGATTATGGGGGGGGCTGACATGTTTATATGTTTTCGTGTATTTTCGTTTATAAAAATGATTGGTGGTAATTGTTGGCTGAACTATATTTGTTTTTAACTTTGCTTACTGCTCATGTATTCATTAGTTAGTTCCGTACAAGAAGTTCAATCTCCCAATCAAGGAGTTCCCATTTTAGTAAGCCATAGGACTGGAAACACTCAGTCTCCTTTACACTATCATTAGTGGAAATTGATTGGTGGTAATTGTTGGCTGAACTGTATTTGTTTTTAACTTTGCTTAATGCTCATGTATTCATTAGTTAGTTCCGTACAAGAAGTTCAATCTCCCAATCAAGGAGTTCCCATTTTAGTAAGCCATAGGACTGGAAACACTCAGTCTCCTTTACACTATCATTAGTGGAAGAAGAAGGTGTTGATGGTGCAATATTTGTACAACCCATCAATAACCATTTCAATTATTCCTTGATGCTATACGTCATTAGCACTTTATACTTATATTTTTTTTTATTTTTTGTTGAAGGTTCAAGGGGAAGCCTCACATGACACAAGGTCATATATATGTAGTTTGTGCAAGAAAAGTGGACATAACAAAAGGGGATGTCCATTGCGTAAAGAACAAGATGTTATTGAGGTAAACAATTTTAATTTATGTTATAATGTTATAATTTGTTGGTATGTCCCAAATTATTTTGGGACTAAGGCTTTGTTGTTGTTGTTGTTGTTGTTGTTGTTGCAGGTTGAAGTGGAAGGATCACATTGGAGAAGAACAAAAAAATGTAGTTTGTGCAACAAAAGTGGACATAACAAAAGGTGATGTCCATTGAGTAAAGAACAAGATGGTATTGAGGTAAACAATTTTAATTTATCTTATAATGTTATAATGTATTGGTATTTTAACTGTGTTGTTATTTATAATTTTTTTTTTTTTTGGTTGCAGGTTGAAGTGGAAGGATCACATGGGACAAGAACCAAAAAATGTAGTTTGTGCAAGAAAAGTGGTCATAACAAGCGAGGATGTCATTTGGTTAAACAAATTGTTCCAGTAATTCCTGAATGTGAATTTTTGATTAATGATTGTGATATGTTATTGAAGGATTTGTCTCATGCTTTAAATGAGGCAGAGGCAAATAAACTTTTGGCTGCAAATGAGGTTATAAAGAGACTTAGGTTGCACTATATTTTATTTTTAGTACTTTTAATATTTATGCACTAATGTTGTGTCTTTATTAGGTACTGAATGAAACTATTGTTGAAGGTGAAGCACAAGGCAGTCCACTTCAACGTCCAAGAGTTAGAAGGTCTGCAAGGCTCGAATGGAATCAATGGATAAAACCAAAGAAGATTGACACAAGTGTCATAGATTTGACAAAAGAGTAATTTCAACAACTTTTTCATTTGGTTGTAAAAAACTTTTATTTGGGTATTTTGACTGAAAACAATTTAACTTTTGCCTTTTTTTTGTTCTTCATTCCATATTATGACAACTTAATTGGCATATTTTGTATGAGGTTAGCACTTTTGATGACATTCGGTTTTTGGTTGCAAGATTTATTCATTTTTTGAGTTTCCTGCAGTGTGAGTCATTGTTTTTCACAGTGATTAACACAATTTTTTCCTAAGGTTATATCTCATTAGGAGTGCTCTGTTTTGCTATTGATTGGAGTATTTGATTTAGTTCACTTAATGCAGGTCTCACAATTTTTTATAACTTTTATGGGTTGACGGCTATACAAAGAATCCACAATCCTAGAAAAACCATATTTAGTTAGGTTTAAGATTGTACAAGTACCAAACCAATATTTAGCGCTATTTCAAGTTTCAAAATTGTACAAGTAAAGTATCATCTTTAATTAAGATCATAACTGTTTCACTTTTATGCTAATAAAAAAATTGAATTTTTTAGGTTGTTTAACGTAAATTTTAAAAAGTGTTCTTCCCGTGTGTTTAACACACGGGTGATGTACTAGTTTTTCATAATCACAACAAATATTTCACTAATATTTTTTTTAATTCTCATATCAATCTAGACTAAGAATCCTTTTTCGAGTTGGATGAAGGGATTATTAAATATCAGGGTAGTCATGTGTGATTAACTCATTTTTTATTTTTACTCCTAATAGAAAACAAAATCAATTTTGTGTTAGAACATGGATTAATTAATATGTGTTATTTAATTTCATTTGTTATAATCATTTAATAATGTTAAAGTATAGACAAAATGTGTAGAATTCCATTAGGTGTAAGTACCATTAAATGATGGGCATAATGGTAACTTCACACCATCATCTTTATGAAAGGGTGTAGTCCCTAAATGAAGTGCCCCTTGGATTCCTATATAAAGGCCTATCCATCAAGCCTATGAATCTACTAGTTACATCATTTTCTCATTCAGTCAAAACTCTTCCTAAGTAATTGAAGATTAAAGAGATTAAGGGCACTTATCATTTAGAAGATCTACTCTTCCCTACTTTCTCATTTATTCAAGAACAAGATCAAGAACACAATCATGAAATTACAAGGTACACGCTTCCGTATTATTCTTCTTCTTCTTCTTCTCCTTCTCTTCTTAATCTAGTTGTGAGTCGGTTCATGGTTAATGGATCGTTAATGTTCCAACAATTGGTATCAGAGCCTGCTCATATACTAGATTGAGTTTGAGTTTCTTGTAAAGCCTTATGCTTTTATTTCTTGAAAAGATTCCATGTTCATCATGTGTTCTTGAATTATTTTCATACTCTAATTAAGATTCTAGAGTATTATGTTACTTCTAAATTATAAATTTACTCAAAAGGCTTTCAATTCTTAATGTAAGATTATCCCATTTTGAACATAGCCACCATCATTGGATGCGTTGTGAGTTTGTTCAAATGCATAGCCACGCATTTAAAAATGTGATGTGAGTATGTGGATCTACTTGCTTTGGTTGAATATTGATTCACCATTAAGTTAAGAATTGATAGTCTAATTGGGTGGTATGCCTCTCTAATTGATTCAAACCTGTTCATAAAATGATGACTTTTCACCAATTGACAGGTGGGCACGAGTCGTGCTATTGGGCACGAGTCGTGCCCTTTGATTCCTGTCGTTTAAATGGTGACTTTTCATGTTTCTGGGCATTGAGCACGAGTCGTGCCTTTTGGCACGAGTCGTGCCCTTTTGGTCATTCATGCCCACGACTCGTTTCTAAGCTTCCAAGTCGTTCTGATTAAAATCAAGCACTTCATTCCCACTCGTGCCCCATTCGTGCTCGTGGGCACGAGTCGTGCTCTGGCTGGGAAGAGAGATTTTGGGGTTATTTTGCCCAGAATTTGTGAAAATTTGTTAATAAATTATAGTATCTGGACACCAGTCGCGCTTCGGTGGTTCTTAGAGTTATCAAACTTTAGGAATGGACGGGTAGAACAAAAGGATTACTATCTTTTATTAATAAATTTCATTAATTACCTTAAGGCCCTTTTTTTTCTGATTAATTATATCCTTAACATTTTGGATAAAATTAACATGTTTGTTTCCCAAAGGAGACCTTGTTGATTGAATTCAAACTTGTTAAAAGATGAATGCAAATATTGATATGTGATAACATGCTTGTTTCCCAAAGGAGACCTTGTTGTTGACTAAGTATTTGCATTCATGGGTAATAATTGAAATTAAACTTTTGGTCATTTTAAATGCTGTGAACCATCCCAAAGGAAGGCGGGTGTTTAAAGTGAATTGTTTATATTCTTTATTGCCGGGGAACAAGTACCTTAAACTTTAGGACACTTTTTGTACTTGATCCGGCCCAAAGGAAGGCAAGTATTTAAAGTGTGTTGTTTAAGCTATTTGTTTACCCTAAGATAAATCAAATTGTGAGTCAATTCGCAATCCAAAGATTAGTCTTGATGTCATATTGATTATCTTTTATTATGATGGAATTCATTTTGATATAATTAATCATTGTGTAGTTTCTTATATATGTTTTGTTTCATTCTTGTTCTTCTCCTTCGATTTGATTAATGCTTCATCCATAACTACCGCTATAAATGATGTACCTTTGCTGGGACTAAACTTAAAACTTGGAAAAATAATATAACGATGATCTTAGGCAATATGGACATCGATCACGCATTAGGGAATCAAGTCCCGTTTCTCTCACTAAAGGAAATACCGTTGTAGAACGGAAAAATGTTGAGCAATGGGAACGGTCCAACCGCGTGAGTCTAATGATCATGGAAATTGCAGTTTCAGAGACATTTTTGGACAATGTCTCTGAGATCAAAAATGCTGAGATTTTTCTTGAATTCTTGTGGAAACTTGTTTCCATTCGATACAAGGGTGAAGAAAATCTTAGGGAGTACATTATTGAATTATTTCATCTTTCGATCAAACTAAAGGCACTTAAGTTAGAGATTTCGGAAGATTTGCTCGTGCACTTAGTTTTGATCTATCTTCCTCCTCAATTTGGTCCTTTTGAAGTGACCTATAAATGTCAAAAGAAAAAGTGGAATATTAATGGATTACTTTCACATATGACATTAGAGGAAGATAGGATGAAATATCTTAAATTAGAAAGTACTCACTCAGCATTTACTTCTTCTCGTGGGATTAAGAGAAGAGGGAAGGAAATTACGGTTGCAAGTAAGAAGCATAAGGGATCATTTAAGGATCATAAAGTCAAGAAATGCTTCTTTTGCAAGGACCTTACTCGCATGAAGAACGACTACCATAAATATCGCGAATGGCGAATTCAGGATGGTATGTCATTTGGTCTTGTTTGTACTAAGGCAAATTTGGTTTCAATTCCTTAAATATACATAGTGGTTGTATTTGGTGCAACAACTCACATTAGTTCATGTATGCAGGGTTGCCTGAATTACCGAATCCCCAGTGAAGATGAGAAATACATCTATATGAAAGCTGGAAATCCGGTTGAAGTTATAGGCATAGGGACTTTTAGATTATTGATAAGTACTGGCTATTATTTTGTATTAAATAATACATTTATTGTACCGTCATTTAGGCGGAATTTGATATCAGTCACAGTATTAGACCGGGAAGGTTATTCCTGTTCATTTGGTAATAATAAATGTGATCTTATTTTTAATTCCGAAGTTGTCGGTATTAGTACTTTATCTTAACAATGACAATTTTATTTACTTCAAACAGTAAATAATATTAATGAGTCCCATAATAATGAAACCAAAACTAAAGGCACTAAGCAAAAGTTATCAAGTGAAAATTCTTGTATTCTATGACATAGGCGTTTGGGTCATATCTCCAAAGGGAGAATTGATAAAGCTTATGTCGGAGGAAATCCTAAAAACAACTTGATACTCCAGATAAAACTTTTGCATTAAGTGTTTTAAAAGAATAAATTTACAAACATTAAAGGAAATAGGATCTTTGAGAGTATCAAACGTCTTGGAATTAATTCATATGGACATTTGTGGACCATTCATTAATCCTTCATGGAATGGTCAACAATATTTCATTACGTTCATGGATGATTACTCTCGTTATGGATACATTATATTCTTCATGTAAAGTTTCAATCATTGGACGTTTTCAAGTCTTTTAAGGCATAAGAAAGACTATTAAGAACGTTAAATCCGATCATGGTAGTGAAAACTACGGACGGTATAACGTATTGGGTGAATAACGTCCGGGTCCTTTATATTCGCTATTTTGAAGAGTGTAGGATTGTCCCTCACTACACCATGCCGGATAAACCTAGCATAATATATTGGAGAGACATAAATCCTTAAGGATATGGTAAGAAGTATGTTTTCTTGTACTTCTTTACCTCACTCATTATGGGCGAAGCATTAAAAACCGCAGCTTATATTCTCAATAGAGCACCTTCAAAAGCTATCGACAAAACCCCTTATGAGTTATGGACGAATAAGAAACCGTCCTTAAATCATCTTCATTTATGGGGGTGTCCAGCAGATGCTAGACCTTATAAGGTCTAATGAGGGCAAACTGGACCTAAATACTGTTAGTAGCTATTTTGTAGGGTATGCCGAGAGATCTAGGGGATATAAATTTTATGACCCGAAAACTAGAACATTTTTCGAGACTGGCAATGTTAGGTTCCTTGAGGATGTTGAATTTAGTGGGAGAAATAGTAATGTTTTTGAATTTGAAGAGTTAGAGGAACCACTCTATGTTCCTCAAACTTTAGTTCCTGTTGGAAATCAAGTAATTGTACCTGAAATTCAACAAAGAACATACAATTCAAATTAATATAGAGACTCCCGTAAATAACGGACAACATGGAAATGTTGGACATGAGGAAATTCAACAACCTCAAAATGAGGATGAACCAGTGCTCTTGAGGAGATCTACTAGAGAAAGAAGAAGTTATATTTCGGATATTTATGATATGTATATTGCAGAGAATTAGGACACCTTAGGTTTAGTGGGAGATGATCTAATCACCTTCCATGAAGTCATTAATAGTCCTAATTCTCATAAGTGGATCAATGCCATCAATGAGGAGTTAAAATCAATGAAAGACAATGACATTTGGGATCTTGTCCCATTACCTGAAGGTGTAAAACCTATTGGTTATAAATTGATATTTAAAACCAAAAGGGATTAGCAAGGTAATATGGAAAGATATAAGGCACGTCTTGTTACTAAATGATTTACTCAAAAGGAAGGCATTGATTATAAAGAAACATTTTTTCTGATATCTTCTAAAACCTCTCTTATGATCATTATGGCATTAGTGGCACATTATGATCTTAAGCTTCATCAAATGGATGCTAAGACAGCTTTTCTCAATGGTAACATTGAGGAAACTATCTATATGAAGAAACCAGAAATGGTGACTAATTCGGATCAAACTAGTCAACTGGTTTGTAAACTTAAGAAATCCATTTATGGGCTTAAGCCAGCATCTCGTCAATGGTACTTAAAATTTAATCAAGTTATTCTTTCATTTGGCTTTGAAATGGATCTTGGTGAAGATTGTGTGTACCATAAGTTCAGTGGGAGTAGATTTATAATTCTGGTCTTTATGTGGATGATATTTGGATAATATTTTTCATGCTAGTAATGATAAGGACCTTCTAAAAGAAACTAAGAAATTTCTCAAACAAATTTGAGATGAAAGATCTTAGTAAGGCATCTTTTGTATTGGGAATCCAAATTCATCGTGATCATTCACGAGGTATTTTGGGATTATCACAAAAGAGCTATATAGAGAAGGTATTACAAAGGTTTAGCATGGAAAATTGTAAACCACATGACACCCCTATCTCTAAGGGAGATAAATTCAGTTTAAAGCAATGTCCTAAAATTAATTTTGAATCCAAGTATATGGAAAATATCCCTTATGCACCGGCAGTAGGAAGCTTAATGTATGCGCAAGTCTGTACTCGTACAGACCTTGTATTTATTATTTGGATGCTTGGTCAATACCAAAGCAATTCAGAAAGAAGAATATTAAGTCGCATCCAAAAGAATGATGAAGTACCTATAAAACATTAAACTACATGCTTATGTATATAAAATCGGATCATTTTGAGATCATTAAGTATTCCGATTATGTTTTAGTGGATGCAAAGATGTCGAAAGACATCATATGGTTATGTCTCTTGTTGAAGAGAAATAAGTATAAAATGAACAAATAGATATACAACTTATAGGATCAAACTCCATGTTATTGAATCCATTTTGTAAAGCGTAATCTCTTTTGATGTTTCACGAGCATACTGCTCATATGGGTGAAACAATTTTGATAATGCTTAAATCAGTGGGAGTTTGTGTTGTTTTCTATTTCTTTGTGTTGTTTTTATTGATATTGATCTCATTTGGTTAAGTAGGACTAGTTGGAGAATATATATATGCGTTCTTCATATATATTCATTAATATTCCATGCTACATATCTATACTTAATCTATGTCATTTAGTTGGATATATATATGTGATTAATGTGGGTTTAGTTGCGAATCAATTACAACGACTGCCCCTTTAGTCCCTATACTTATAAGACTAATGGACGGGATTGTGTTGGATGACAATAAACGTGCACATAAGGGTTGTCATTCATGTTATAAATGATTAAGGAATTTATTTAGTAAAAGATACATATTAATATTAATCCAAGTGGGAGATTGTTAGAACATGGATTAATTAATATGTGTTATTTAATTTCATTTGTTATAATCATTTAATAATGTTAAAGTATAGACAAAATGTGTAGAATTCCATTAGGTGTAAGTACCATTAAATGATGGGCATAATGGTAACTTCACACCATCATCTTTATGAAAGGGTGTAGTCCCTAAATGAAGTGCCCCTTGGATTCCTATATAAAGGCCTATCCATCAAGTCTATGAATCTACTAGTTACATCATTTTCTCATTCAGTCAAAACTCTTCCTAAGTAATTGAAGATTAAAGAGATTAAGGGCACTTATCATTTAGAAGATCTACTCTTCCCTACTTTCTCATTTATTCAAGAACAAGATCAAGAACACAATCATGAAATTACAAGGTACACGCTTCCGTATTATTCTTCTTCTTCTTCTCCTTCTCTTCTTAATCTAGTTGTGAGTCGGTTCATGGTTAATGGATCGTTAATGTTCCAACATTTTGCACGCCTATTCTCTCTTTCTCTCTCTACGAGTCCGTTTTTGAGTTTTTAATGAAGAGAAAAGAAAGTGAGGAGAGGGAAAAGGAGAGAAAAGAAAGTGAGGGAAATGAATTTAAATTTCTTCCGATGTGCTTGCGAGTTAAGAAGGAAATAAAAAGAAAATAACTTATATGCCCTCATTTATAAAAAAAAAAATTAGTTGAATAGCATTGCACCCCCTTTCGTTTCTGTAACCAATTAACAGTTTCAAGAGTGAAATTCTTGTGCAATGTGCAAGAGGACTCAAGGATTCCACAAAAACCTGAAATTCCAAATTTGTCAACACTTTCTTTTACTTCCATACGCATGAGGCATGAACAAACCATTACAAAGATATCATTGAATAAAAGGAACACCCAGAAAAATATAACAAGAAAGGGATGTTCATGTAGGGAATATGTCAAACAATTATGCAAGATTTATTGAACAAACCTTTCTAAATTTATTGAAAATTAAAATGGATCGTCAAAGCCTTTCTGCTAAAACCAGGAAAGGGAAACAAAAGAAGTCAGAAATAAATAAAAACAAAGAAGCAAGGTTCATGAAATAACAAGAAAGGAACTTCTACAGAAACTATCTTTGGAGGCATTCAAGCGGACCGTGCGTCGTCTTCGGTACTACCTTACCTTTCGTCGGTGGCTCCGATACAAATATAGTATAGACGACATTGATTTCGGCAACTAACGAAGGAGCGGGCTGATCGAATTTCGCTGTTTGAAGTTATGGGCTCCAACTGTACGAGAATAATGATGAGATTATAAAAAATATGTGAAGGTTAAAGTGGAATAATAAAAAAATTGTCAAGCTTTCAATTTCTTTCCTTTCAAATTCATCTCAATTTTAGGAGGATTTTTTTGGGAGAAAAATCCTAAAAAATTTCTTTCACTTTCTTTTCCTTCCCTTAAAAAAAAAAATAAAAAAAAATCGAAAGCAAAATAACGTTATAATTTTTTTTTTTTAAATTTGCTTTTTCTTTCTTTCCCTTTCTCTCCATTTTTTTTTAAATTTCCTTTCTCTGTTCTTCAGTATATCTCTTTCTTCACTGTCGTCGTCATGTTCCCGCCTATCTATAAAACCCTAATTTTCTCCCTCTCCACAGCTTCTTTCACTTTCGGTAAGCAATCATTCAATTAGTCCGCCTTCAAGATTACGTCTTTCTTGAACAATTTGTTGTAATGTTAGATTTAATTTGATTTATTCTAATTTGATTTTGATCGGATGATCTGTGTTTTTTTGTAGACGGAAACTTTTGGAATTAGTGTTTTTTTGACGGTTTGGATATATGTCCCATAATCAATCAAGGGGTGATAAAAACGAGCCGCCACAGTATAGAAGATCGGGTCGATCCGGTAACTCCGCCCCGCAAATGAATTTCTTCGGTGGTGTTGGTGGTGGTGGGAAGGGCGGTGGCAGTAACGCCCTTCCTTCCTCCTCATCATCTCAGCCTGCCAATAGAGGGTAATGGATTAGGGTTTTGTTTGTTTTTGTGGTGTGTTGAAATTAGGGTTTGTTTTGGCATTTGATTTTTTGGGTGATCTTATTTGGGTTATTGTCTTTCTGCTAGTGGTAAGAAGGTTAATAATGTACAGGGTGGGCAACCTAGGGCAAGTGGTTCAAATGTGAATGTCAATGTGAGTGGGAATTTGGATTCTAGCATTTCTTTTGCTGCAGCAGCAGCTCGGGCTGTGCCGAATGGTTCTCATTTGCAGCCTCCTGTACATGGTATGTGTTTGATGTTTTGTACTTCTGTAAGGCAATTCTTTCTTTTATTAATTGAACACTGCAAGTGGTTTTGGTTTTTGGAATGAAGAGAATTAAGTTAGCGATGTTTTTGTCTTCACTTTCTGGATATTTTTGTTGTATTGACATTGGCTACTCTATGCAGTAAGGTGGATGAGACTGGACAGAAATTTGGATGAGCAGAAACTTGACCAGGTTTGTGGTTCATGTACCCTCTCATGGATGTCAATTTAAAGCTGTTCAGTCAGTGTGGCATTATCAAGGATGGTTCCAGCTCGTTATCGTTACTGAGATTTTTTTTATTAGTACTGAGAATATAACTATCTTCTTCGTAACCTTGTTTGAAGCTAACTGATTGTAGTTACTGATTAGTTTCCATTCTACTCCTCTGTGGTTATGCTTCTGACAGGCTCGTCAAGCTTCCTTAAGAGGACCAACTTCAACATTTCCAACTCCAATTGTTCCAAAACAGCAGTTGCCAAAGCAAGATGCAGGGACTGTCGATCAATCTAATATAACTGAGCCTCAACCGGTACCCAAAGCAAAAAGGGATGTTCATGTTACAGCCCCACCTGCTGTGGCACAAACACAGAAGCTCTCTGGTCATCCAATCCCAGGTATCTCAATGCCTATGCCTTTCCACCAATCGCAGCTTCCGATGCAATATGGTGGTCCAAATCCTCAAATGCAGTCCCAGGCCATGGTAAATTCTTCAATGCCGATACCAATTCCAATCCCTTTACCAATGGGGAACCCGCCACAAGTGCAGCCACAGGTGTTTGTTCCTGGTATCCAGCATCACCCATTGCAGCCTCAGGGGATTATGTATCAAGCTCAGAGCTTGAACTTTTTATCTCAAATGGGTCCATCGCTGGCTTCTCAATTGGGAAATATGGGAATGGGTTTGGGTCCACAGTACCACCAGCAGCAGCAACAGCAACAACAGCAGCAAGCAGGAAAATATGGTGGTGCTCGTAAAACTGTTAAAATTACCCATCCAGATACTCACGAGGAGTTGAGGCTGGACAGGAATGATGTATATGGGGATAGTGGACCATTAGTTCCGCGGTCACGTGACTCACGTCCCAGCATGCCGCCACCTCAGTCCCAGCCTATTCCAACGTATCCGCCTGCTCATCCAATGAATTTCTATCCCAATTCTTACAATGCCAGTTCTATCTATTTTCCATCTCCATCTCCCAGTTCTGTAACTCTAACTAGTCCCCAGATACCTCCATGTTCTCAGGCACCAAGGTTTAATCAGGTTAGCTAAGTCAAGCCACTCCCTTTTTTAGGAACTTTTTTTTGTTTTAGCTCTATTCTTGTTCATAGGAGTGATAATTTGTGAATTATTAAATGTTGAACATGCTTGTGATGCCAGCCATGTGATCTCCTTACATTGATTGCCCTTTGCATAGGAGACAATAAAACCAGCATCTAGCCTCCATGGAGAAAAGGTTGGTGATTCACCATTGGTGCAAGTTATTGACAATAGTGAATTTCCTAAAATTTCAAGGCCACACGGGGAAGCTAGCTCTGCTCTTCCTCAAAGGGATTCAATTTCTGAAAGCTCTTTGAATAGGGCAAAGAG
Organism: Adenophora triphylla var. japonica; assembly: GCA_022495995.1. Lineage (NCBI taxonomy): Eukaryota > Viridiplantae > Streptophyta > Magnoliopsida > Asterales > Campanulaceae > Adenophora > Adenophora triphylla. The sequence continues at coordinate 29,223 of JAFEMH010003025.1, read as the reverse complement.
TACTACAGCTAGAGGAAAGAAGAAGAAAAAGGAAATGCTACAAAAAGCAGATGCACAACCATTGCTGAATAGGGCAAAGAGTACTACAGCTAGAGGAAAGAAGAAGAAAAAGGAAATGCTACAAAAAGCAGCTGCACAAGGGACTACCGCTGATCTTTATAATGCATACAAGGGTCCCGAGGAAAAAAGAGATGCTCTTACCTCTACTGAAAGTACAGAGAGTCCTTCCATTACTTTGAAGCAGGTTTCTGCTGATGTTTCTGAGGGTGAGCTTTCCATAAATGATAAACCTGTTCCCAACAAACCTGAACCGGATGACTGGGAGGACGCAGCAGACATTTCTACTCCGAAACTGGAAACTCCACAAGGATTGAAACTTCATGGTGAAGATGAAAGCAAAGGAATGACCAAAAAATATTCTAGAGATTTCCTGCTGAAATTTTCAAAGCAATGTAATGAGCTCCCTGGGGGGTTTGAGATTACATCAGACATAGAAGCTTTCATAGCATCTAATGTTGATATTCATCGTGAATCACCATTGCTGAATAGGGCAAAGTGTACTACAGGTAGAGGAAAGGAGAAGAAAAAGGAAATGCTACAAAAAGCAGCTGCACAAGGGACTACCGCTGATCTTTATAATGCATACAAGGGTCCCGAGGAAAAAAGAGATGCTCTTATCTATACTGAAAGTACAGAGAGTCCTTCCATTACTTTGAAGCAGGTTTCTGCTGATGTTTCTGAGGGTGAGCTTTCCATAAATGATAAACCTGTTCCCAACAAACCTGAACCGGATGACTGGGAGGACGCAGATATTGGTTATGGGGGAAATATGCAAGGTTTTCGACCTGGCCCTGGAGGGGGGAACTATGGTGTTTTGAGGAACCCCCGTGCACAGACACCTACTCAGCATGCTGGGGCCATCTTGTCTGGGCCTATGCAATCCCCAAGTCCTCGGGGGGGAGTGCAACGTAATAATATTGATTCTGACCGCTGGCAGCGATCAACGTCTTTCCACAAGGGTTTACTTCCTTCTCCTCAGACTCCTTTACAGGCTATGCACAAAGCTGAGAGGAAGTAGGTGTGAAAGATACATGTGTACAGATTCTAAGGGTCAGTTTATTTTGTACATACATTAGGAATAGGAAGAGTTCAATGTATCATGATGTCAGCAGTAAAGGGGGCTTGAACTGTTTAAGTTCATGTATTCTGTGAATAGGGAGTCATAGAGTCATAGTGTTTTTTAGTATATATATCTATGTAATGCTGATTGTTAGTGTGTGAGAAATAAGAGTAATATATTCTCTTTTATATTTTAACATGGTATCAGAGCATGGTTGAGAGAATACGAGAAGTAGGAGATGTCTGATCTTAGCAAAGCAAACATGACGGGAAACGGCGGAACGTCCAAAGGCATTCCAATTACTTCACCTCTTTATCTTCATCCATCGGATAGTCCAGGAGCCAAAATAACTAGCTGCGTGTTCAATGGGGAGAACTATGATACCTGGGCCAATCAAGCAAGAAATGGTTTGAAGGCGAGAAATAAGTTGGGATTCATTGATGGAACGGTGACAAAGCCGGCAGAAGAAACCGATGGTGAGAAATCAGAAGAAGATATAGTGTGGGAGACATTCAATTCTATGATAATTTCTTGGCTTTTTAATGTCATTGATGAGAAAATTCATCTGAGTATTTCCTATGCCGAGACAGCGAAAGATTTGTGGGATGACTTGAAGGAAAGATATTCAGAGGGCAATGCGCCTAGAGTGTATCAACTGAAGAGCGAGTTGTCTCAACTCAAGCAGGGAAACATGAGCTTAGTTGAGTACTACAACAAGCTTAAAGGAAAGTGGGATGAATTGGGAAATTATACGTCAATCCCAACGTGTAATTGCGGAGCAGCAGCAGAGTTCTCTAGGCAAAAGGAAGAAGAGAAGCTGTATCAATTTCTTATGGGTTTGAACACAGCTCTTTATGGAGAATTAAGGTCAAGTATTTTGGCCATGGAACCTCTTCCATCTATTGGTAAGGCCTATTCTCTTGTGATGAGGGAGGAACGACACAAAATAGTTACCCGTGTGCAGGAAGACAGAAGCGAGAATTCAGTTTTTGCTGTACAAAATCAAGGTATAAGATCAAAACCTTGGCAGCAAGAAGGAGTCGAAAGGCCAAAATGCACCCTCTGTAGAAAGGATGGTCATGATATGTCTGATTGTTTTCAGATAAATGGATACCCGTCAAATTGGGGTGGTGGCGGCAGAGGTACAGGGCGTGCACGAGGACGAGGAGGTGGTGTTGGAGGTAGAGGTAATGGACGTGGTAAAACGTCAAGCATTAACGGAGTTGCAGCAATGGGTGTACATATCTATATAATCTATAAAAGCAGAAACATTTCAAGACCATACAGCTCGCCACGTGGAATTCCAAGTCAGCTCTATGTTCACCAATTATTAGCCGACAAGTGTCACATTCAATAAAGATTTTTATTTTAGATTTTTGATTTAAACACAAATTTTAGCATTTAAATGCAAACAAATTTTTTTAAACGTAATAAATTCAAACTACAGCGGTTCAACTACTTCATCCGAAAGAATGTGATGGTCGTAGAAAGTAAAAATATTGTCTTGGAGCATGCACTGATTTCTCTTATCATTTTTCCCCATATTAGATTTTAGATTATTAAATTAGTTTATTTTGTTGGATTAAATTTAATTTGTTTAAATTGTATTATTCTCTCCATCCTAAAATGAATGATTTTTTTCAAAATTTAAGAATCATTTTAAAAAATTTAATTTTAATCTAGAAAAAATAATAAACATTCTTTTAATTCATCTTCAAAATTTTAGATTTGTAAAAATATAATGAATTATGAAAAAAATTAAATCAAAAAATTTAAAAGAACATTTATTTTGAGACAATAATGGTCATTCAATCTATATCTAATATACAATACAGGGGGTAAAAACCGCCTCTTAGCCCCCCATAAAGAGAGGCTGAGATTAACTCCCAGCTATTTCATCCTACGGTCCATATTAACTTAAAAACCCACGTTCTCTCATTTCCCCTCTTCCACTCCCTGCTGCAGTTAAGCGGCGTAAACCTCTCTTCCCAATTCATCGTCTTTTGATTTGAAAGACAATCTCAATTTGCTCTCTCCCGTCTTTTCTCTTCCCGGTGAATCAAACCTACCACTCAATTTCCAATCTAACCCCGTTTTGCAATTTGCGGTAGTTGACAGAGGCGACGAGGGGGAAGACGAAGAGTGTTGACGAAGGTGGAGATGGAGCGGCTGCTAAGAGGTCGCCGGGAAGATTAGGGCATGGGAGAGGGAGGGTTAACGACATGGTGGGGAATGAGGAGAAGCGTGAAGAAATTGACGGTGGTGGAGTTGCCGGAGACTGACGCCATTGACGAAACCAAAAGAGCTTGAGGCTAGGGTTTGCAATTGGCAGATTCCGATGCAGAAACATGACATTTTCCTCGGTCTCAGGTTGCTGCATTCAACTATGGTGAGTTATTAAGTGTATTACACTTAGTTTAAAGTGTCAATTGGGAATTGTAGGCAGAGACACCGCCTACTGTGAAATGGGGCATCCATATTGACACAAATAAAGTGTTTTAGAACTCAATTATGATAACTTTTTATTGGACCAAATAAGATTAGTTGACCCCAAGTATTGATGAATTCTTCATTCATGGTTCTTGAATCTAAGTACACTCACTTTGGGTATGCCTATAGCATTGCTCTTTTTCTAAGAGTACTCTACTTCAATCTTTGCTACATGCAGCTGAGATAGCATAAGATTCTAATAACTGCATGACATGTGCAACTTTTTCATGCTTATGGTGTACTTACTATGGAGACATGTTCTGCAGATATGTTTGATCGAGGAATGTATGCTAGTCCGGTTGGGTGGTTTGGTGGAGGAGAGAGTGAGTTTGCTGTTGGTATACGGTCTGCCTTAGTGAGAAAGGCAAGTAATTAAGCATCCCTTACGTTGGCAGTTTACACTGAAGATCTGTTGTTGTGTTAATAATTAGTGGTTTGACTTTGTGCATGTGCATGCATGCTACTTCATTTCCGTACATCTCAAGTGAACTCACCCTTTGTCCCCAATTATGAATCCTTTTTCACCATTCAGTTTGGTCCAATTCAAGCTAATCACACTCAGTCATATTCTTCTTCATTATGGTTGTCCATGTTAGATTTTATCTTCCTGTACCTCTATCCTGGTTAATATTGAGCTATCACACCAAAAAATAGAAACAGTGCAGTGGAACAACCTCAAAATTAGAATTGGTTTCGTTCTACTTGCAGCATCCCTGATCATATTTTTTTCCGAATATTTATTTTCTGACAGTTTGAGTATTTAGGGGTTCGGGGCATCAATATATCTGGAACTGGGATAGTGGAAGGAAGTGATTCATCTCAAGAGTGGGAGGAACTGGGCGAAGACATCTCAGGTTTCCACACTTTATTTGTTCATGTAAACGATTGTGTTCATAACACATGCCCACATCGGTCACTGCACACTCTCCGCTCAGTAATTTAGATGTTTAATACAATTTTGTGCACTGAAGTATCATACAGTTGGAATTATTTGCTAGCACAAAGGATTCTGGATTTCCAGCCTTTCTAATTTCTTTCTTATGTCCTGCAGTTCACAAAGTTGATGAAACTTAAGGTCTTCTCTCTTGATACAAAAGAGGGTGATGTCATCACAGTTAACTGATTAACTAAGATGGTAATTAGTTTTGGCTTTGACGTTTAACTTGCAGTATCTCTCATGTTGCATACTCCCTCCGTCCCATACCAAGTTTTGCTAAAACTGAATGTGCGGGAATTAAGGAAGAAGACTAATTTTGATGTTTGTTAGTTTTCCCTTTTTAATTTTTGTAACTCATTAGAAATCGTTTTTTTTTTCTTCAGATATGCTATGTTTTATTGAAAGCAAGTACGTTGTGAAGTTTTTTTTTCATATCAATCAAGGCTGTTCCTCAGGACATGGAGCATAAATGTGCCTATGAAGGTATTTTAGAGCTGACTTTTTCTTTTACTAAATTCAATGTTGACATTAAAATTGTTGTGCAACAACAACTTGATTTCTATTCTCCTGTGCAGTTTTTGTATTTTATATGGTGTAGATGATTGTTTGTATTTATGAGATGTTAATGCTTCATGTCAAAAAAGAAACTGTTGTTTTCGTTTCGGGACGGAGGTAGTATATAATTCAGCTTTGGTGGTAAGTTCAATTTGGTTTCCTTTTCCCCCTCATCATCTCAGGTATCAATTGGATCTCTGTGCAAAAACCTTGGGTGATAATACCATAGCTTATTTGGGAACAGGTTGTGGGAAGACCCACATTGCTGTATTGCTGATGTATGAGATGAGATGCCGGATAAAGAAACCAGAGAAGGAAATATGTGTGTTTCTTATATTTATGTTATTTTAATAAATACTCTGTATGCTCTTTTGTCATCTTCTTATTTAAATTGATGATAAGTAATGTTCTTCATCCTATTTATATTCTGTTCTATAATGCTGCATATCACTTTGTTAGCTACGAGCATGTGGAAATATTATTTTGTTAATCAATGGTGTTATCTTGCATCTGCTTTTGGCCACTCAAGCCATCATCTTTGTCTCAAGATTTTTGCCTAATATAAAGTTCTGTTATATTTTTGGTCTAAATAGTTCAATCTGGAATGTGCAGTCGCCACATCTGGTTTACTCTCTTTGACCACGAGCACATACCGTCATCTTGAACAACATGATTATCTCGATCAAGTTTGTAGAAGAGTACATGTTTTTTTCATGAAAATACTCTTTATACGTAGTATTTTGTTTTAGAGCTACCCTTTAAGTGGTGTCCATCTCTTAGCATCGTCACTTCTCTCTATGGGTAATATTGGTCTTTGGGTATAAAAGATCTAAAAGAGTAGACAATCAATACTTAAATTTCAGAATTATTGTCATGTATTTTGCTAAGTGAGTATGGTATTTTACTAGGTGAAACTCCGGGAATATTGCATGTTAAGGCCTTAAGGGCTAGCATTTATGTAAAAAAATGTTGTCAGAGAAATTACTCTCTCTACATCTCAAATTGAATATTTTTTTTTTCAAATATATTACATTTTTTCTTGCCTTTTTTTCTAAAACATCGATTTAGAGGTTATTTAGTACTAAAATCATAGGTTCATCACCATAAGATCATAACATAATAGAAAACTTGAGTGAAAAGGGACTACCTATAATGGGACGGAGTCTGTTCTTCTTCTTTACTTCATCTTTGGACAGAACATCAGTTAATTAATTTTGGCATTTTTGATGTACATTGATAGTCAGGCATAAGACAACTCATGGAGAAGCTGTTTTATTCTACTTATCACTTTTTCCACTGCTTACCTTTTTGTACTGACCCGTGCCATTGGCACGGGCTTTTGAGTACTAGCAATATATAAAAGCAGAAACATTTCAAGACCATACAGCTCGCCACGTGAAATTCCAAGTCAGCTCTATGTTCACCAATCATTAGCCGCCATGTGTCACATTCAATGAAGAGTTTTATTTTAGATTTTTAATTTAAACACAAATTTTAGCTTTTAAATGCAAACAAAATATTTTTAAACGTAATAAATTCAAACTACAGCGGTTCAACTACTTCATCCAAAAGAATGTGATGGCCGTAGAAAGTAGAAACATTGTCTTGGAGCATGCACTGATTTCTCTTATCATTATCCCCCATATTAGATTTTAGATTATTAGATTAGTTTATTTTATTGAATTAAATATAATTTGTTTAAATTATATTATTCTCTCCATCCTAAAATGAATGATTTTTTTCAAAATTTAGGAATCATTTTAAAAAATTTAATTTTAATCTAGAAAAAATAATAAACATTCTTTTAATTCATTTTCAAAATTTTAGATTTGTAAAAATATAATGAATTATGAAAAAAATTAAATCAAAAAATTTTAAAAAATATTTATTTTGAGACAATAATGGTCATTCAATCTATATAATATATAAAAGTAAAACTATTTCAAGACCATACAGCTCGCCACGGGGAATTCCAAGTCAGCTCTATGTTCACCAATTATTAGCCGCCATGTGTCACATTCAATGAAGAGTTTTATTTTAGATTTTTGATTTAAACATATTTTTTAGCTTTTAAATGCAAACAAAATATTTTTAAACATAATAAATTCAAACTACAGCGGTTCAACTACTTCATCCGAAAGAATGTGATGGTGGTAGAAAGTAGAAACATTGTCTTGGAGCATGCACTGATTTCTCTTATCATTATTCCCTATATTAGATTTTAGATTATTAGATTAGTTTATTTTATTGGATTAAATTTAATTTGTTTAAATTGTATTATTCTCTCCAACCTAAAATGAATGATTTTTTTTTCAAAATTTAAGAATCATTTTTAAAAAAATTAATTTTAATCTAGAAAAAATAATAAACATTCTTTTAATTCATTTTCAAAATTTTAGATTTGTAAAAATATAATAAATTATGAAAAAAAATTAAATCAAAAAATTTAAAAGAACATTTATTTTGAGACAATAATGGTCATTCAATCTATATAATATATAAAAGCAGAAACATTTCAAGACCATACAGCTCGCCACGTGGAATTCCAAGTCAGCTCTATGTTCACCAATTATTAGCCTCCGTGTGTCACATTCAATGAAGAGTTTTATTTTAGATTATGATTTAAACACAAATTTTAGCTTTTAAATGCAAACAAAATATTTTTAAACCTAATAAATTCAAACTACAGCGGTTCAACTACTTCATCCGAAAGAATCTGGTGCACATTATTTTTTAACCATACTTGATGATTGTAGTAGAGGAGTGTGGTTGTATCTAATGAAAGACAAGAGTGAGGCAGGGGATTTATTAAGAGATTTTTGCAAGTTGATAAAAAATCAATTTGAAAAACAAGTAAAAATAATTCAGAGCGATAATGGTGGGGAATTTGATTCGGGGTCTATGAAGCTCTTTTACAAAGAAAATGGCATGATGCATAAAACGAGTAATGTAGATACCCCGCAATAAAATGGAAGGGTTGAGCGTAAACACAGACATGTGTTAGAGACAGCAAGAGCATTGCATTTTCAAAGTGGTTTATCAGTAGAATTTTGGGAAGAATGCGTTTTGGCAGCAACTTACCTCATTAACAGAACTCCAACACATGTCCTTAAGGGTAAGACTCCGTATGAAGTGTTGTATAAGGAGAAACCTTCGTTGCAAAATCTGAGGGTGTTTGGTTGTCTCTGTTATGTTCACAATAAGAGCAGAATAAAAGACAAGTTTGGAGAGCGAGGGAGACGATGTATAATTGTTGGTTACCCTTATGGAAAGAAAGGGTGGAAGGTGTATGATATAGAAAAGAAGAATATTTTTACGTCGCGAGATGTTATATTCTATGAAAAATCTTTTCCTTATATTGAAAAGGTGGATATGGCTCTGCTGCACAGGGGGGCATTGAGGCTACAAAGGAAGATATAGTTGACAATTCATGGATGGAAGTAGGAGAAGAGAAACAAGATGAAGAAATAAGCCTTGAATCTGGTGACAAAGATATAATAGTAGCGGAGATCAGTAGTGATGAAAAAGATGATAGTGATCACGGAGAAATAGCATCAGCTAGTGAAACAAGTATGAGGCGTCACGAGGATGATAGCCAGATTGTTAGTAAGGGCCTGGGAAGGGGTAAACGTGAGAAGCATGCACCTGGTTGGATGAAGAATTACATTTGCAATACCACTAAAGTTGTAAACTCTGAAGCTACTCACCTGCACCAAAAGGCCGAATCAACGACAGGTACAAGGTATCCTATTGCAAATTATGTCACATATAATTCTTTTTCTCCTGCACATAGAAATTTTCTTGCAGCCATTACAGTGGAGAAAGAACCAAAACATTTTAGAGATGCAATAAAGGAAGAAAAATGGAGAGATGCAATGAGAAAGGAGATAGAAGCTTTGGAGCTGAACAAGACATGGACGGTCGAAAATTGCCACAAGGAAAACGACCCATAGGCTGCAAATGGGTATATAAAATTAAGTACAAAGAAGATGGCACGGTTGAGCGGTATAAGGCGCGTTTGGTGGCACAAGGATTTTCTCAAATTGAAGGGGTTGATTTTCACGAGACTTTTGCACCGATAGCAAAAATGGTGAGTGTACGTTGTTTACTAAAGGTTGCTCTAGCAAAAGGATGGAATATATTTCAGCTAGATGTGAACAATGCTTTTCTTCACAGGGAGTTGAACGACTTCCTCAGGGATTTCAAGTTAATGGGAAAACAAGGTGTGTCGTCTAAGGAAGTCCTTATATGGTTTAAGACAAGCATCAAGAAATTGGTTCGCAAAACTTACTGATTCACTGAAAAGGTATGGATTCACCCAGTCATATACTGATTATTCACTTTTTACTTATAGGAAGGGTGACGTGTTTTTAGCAGTATTAGTATACGTGGATGATATGATATTAGTTGCAAATAACCAGGAGGGGTATTTGGAATTTAAATGTTTTCTAAATAAAAATTTTAGGATCAAAGATTTGGGTCATTTGAAGTATTTTCTTGGCATAGAAGTAGCAGCAGGAACAAGAGGGCTATTTCTTAGCCAACGGAAATATGCCATAGACATTATTAGTGAGTGTGGGCTTCTTGGAGCGAAGCCAGTTGATTTTCCTATTCAGCAAAGCCATAATTTAACATTGGCAGATGGAGAGCCTTTGAAAGATCCGGTCAAGTACAGGCGATTGATCGGTAAGCTAATCTATTTAACCATTACCCGTCCAGAGCTTGCTTATTCTGTTCATACTTTGTCGCAATTCATGCAAAAACCAAGGAAAGAGCATTGGGAGGCAGCACTAAGAGTTGTTCGATATTTGAAAGGGAGTCCAAGAAAGGGCATTGTACTAGAAGCCGATGATGATCTGCAAATATATGGTTTTTGTGATTCAGATTGGGCTAGTTGTCCATTAACTAGACGATCTCTAACAGGATATTACGTCACAATAGGGAAATCACCGGTATCATGGAAGACTAAGAAGCAAATTACCGTAGCAAGTTCATCGGTGGAGGCGGAGTATAAGGCAATGGCCAGTGCAACCATTGAATTACTATGGATAAAATCTTTTTTGGCTTCTCTCGGAGTATTTCATACACAGCCTATAATGTTGTTCTGCGACAATCAGGCAGCGCTTCACATAGCGAAAAACCCTGTTTTTCATGACCGGACAAAGCACATAGAGATCGATTGTCATTTTATACGTGAACACTTAGTGAAGGGAAATATTTTCACCTCATATGTGAGGTCTCATGAGCAGCTTGCTGACATGTTTACAAAGGGGTTGGGTAAACAACAATTTAGTGCTCTTCTTCGCAAGTTGGGCATTTGGGATCCGCATGCTCCAACTTGAGGGGGAGTGTGAAAGATACATGTGTACAGATTCTAAGGGTCAGTTTATTTTGCACATACATTAGGAATAGGAAGAGTTCAATGTATCATGATGTCAGCAGCAAAGGGGGCTTGAACTGTTTAAGTTCATGTATTCTGTGAATAGGGAGTCATAGAGTCATAGTGTTTTTTAGTATATACTCCCTCCGTCCCAGCCATCTTAGGAATTTTTCATTTGGTGTGGGAATTAAGGAATATTATTATAGTATTAGGAGAGAGAATGAGTGGAAGAAGTGTTGTGAGTGTGAAAAATTAAATAGGAGAGAGAATGAGTGAAGGGAATAGTGATAGGATTATTGTTGTGAGTATGACAAGTGGGTCCCATTTAATATAAAAGTAATATAAACTTTCCATTTTGGGAATTCTTAAGATTAGTGGGACGCCCAAAATGGAAAGTTTTCTTAAGATCGATGGGACGGAGGGAGTATATATCTATATAATGCTGATTGTTAGTGTGTGAGAAATAAGAGTAATATATTCTCTTTTATATTTTAACAGTAGGAGGTGGGTAAAATAACAGATGAGGAACAGGCAAAACTAAGGCATTTAAATAAGCTGACCCCCCAGAACTTTGAGAAACTGTTTGAACAAGTAAATATTGACAATGTTGGCACTCTGTCAGGCGTGATAGATCAAATATTTGACAAGGCCCTTATGGAACCAACTTTCTGTGAGATGTGTGCTGAAGGATTTGAAGAGGGCTTCAGACGCGGGAAGCTGGGAAGCTGATTCTGCCTTTGAAAATCTTATCATATATTTCAAGCATATCTTGACCGAGATTTGATAATATTTGATTGTGTATATTTTTGATCCTTTCCTTGTATATAAGACTCTAATCTTGGTAGGCTTTGGTAAGCTAGTATAGAAATCATAAACCTCCGATTATATAAATACACAAGTTGTAGTTATTTTCCAAATATGATACAGAGATTTCAATCCCAATAAAACACTTATTCTTCATATTTTTTCATGGTATCAGAGCGGGCAACGCTCTAGGTACGCTTTCGCACATATTTTTTTTAATTTTTCCTTTGCAGCCATGATCAACGATGCAGAAATCGGCGCCAAAGTCAAGACCACAGTTGAGGAGACTTCTGGGGCTAAGGTTGACGTGATGTCGCCTTATTTTCTCTCCGCCTCGGATAGTCCCAACACCGTCTTTGTTAGTGTTCTCCTTAGCGATGGGAACTTTGCAGATTGGGTGGATGAGATGAGCAACGCCTTGTTTGCAAAGAACAAAATTGGGTTCGTGGATGGTACGATCCAAATTCCTGACGAGGGCATGACAGAGTTACCACTTTGGAGGCGTAGCAATGCGATGGTGAAGGGATGGCTGAATAGTTCCATGGAGAAAGAAATACGGAGCAGTGTAAAGCATGCAAACACGGCACAAGAGATTTGGGAAGATTTGCAGGAACGTTTTGGGAGTGAGAGCGCGCCTAGGGCTTATGAGTTAAAGTGTGCTATAACCCTAACGAGGCAAGAAAGACTCTCGGTGTCGGCATACTACACGAAGCTGAAGGGATTATGGGATGAAATCCATTGCCAAGGTGCAAGTGTGGTGGGTGCACTTGTGACATATCAAAGAAACTCGTCGAGATGAGGGAGAAGGAGCGCCTATATGAATTTCTAATGGGTTTGGAGGCAAGTTTTGGGACAATAAAAACCCAAATCTTGGGCATGAAACCAGGAGTCAGTCTAGGGGCAGCCTACCACCTTGTTGCTCAGGACGAGAAACAAAAGCAAATCAGTTCGACTGGAAAGATGAGCATGGAGGCGGCTGCATTTCAGGCGCACGCCAGTTCGCACAGCAGACAACACAACAACCAGCAGCAGATCGGCCGATAGGAAGAGAGGGACTTGCAGAAGGAGAAACCCAAGTGTACGCACTGTGGAAAGCTGTACCACACTGTTGAAAGTTGCTATGAGATCATTGGTACTCGGAGGGACGAAAGAAGAACAAGCAGAAAGGAAGTACAAAGGCATCGGCACATCTTGTAACAGGAAAGGATAGTCCAATTCCGAGGTTCACTAATGAGCAATACAAGCAATTAGTTCAGTTTTTCTCAGACAAAGCAAAGGGTGAGCAAGGGACCGCTTCCACGGCAAACATGGCTGGTAAGCTACATAGTATTAAAACTTGGATTATTGATTCAAGGGCAAGCGAGCATATAACTTGCAATGAATCGGTATTGGAGGATCAAGTCAAGACAGGAAGGGAGGCTCCAGTTAAAATTCCCAATGGCGATGTGATTCCAGTCAAAGGAATTGGTAGTACCAAGCTTCCTAATGGACTAAAAATCCATCACGTTTTAAATATGTCTGCCTTTAAGTGCAATTTACTTTCTGTTAGCTGATTAACCAAAGATTTGAACTATTCCATGACTTTCTTTTCAGATTTTTGTGTGATACAGGACTTAGCTTCGAGGACTCTGATTGGGATGGGTAGATGCAGCGATGGTCTATATCACCTGGAACCGGCTTCATATGAGAGGCAATGGCGGCAACAGTTGATACACGGGTATGGCACAAGAGATTGGGACATACTTCAGTTTTTAATCATCAGTTTTTTAATAATTGCATTGAAGGGAAAGAACATTGTGATTCCTGTATTCGAGCTAGAATGACAAGACTCCCGTTTCCTACTAGTAGTATTCAAACTAAGTTTTGCTTTGACCTTATACATTATGACATTTGGGGTGGTTATAAAACTCCTTCTTTTTCGGGTGCTCATTATTTTCTGACCATTGTTGATGATTTTAGTCGAGGAGTATGGGTTTTTTGATGAAACACAAATATGAAGTCCATAATTTTCTCACTATGTTTTGTAATATGGTCAGTACCCAATTTGATAGAAAAGTTAAACGCATTAGAAGTGATAATGGTGGGGAGTTTCAATCACTATTAATGTTGGAGTACTACGTTCATCATGGGATTTTACTTGAGACGTCTTGCACCGACACTCCACAACAAAATGGAGTGGTCGAACGCAAACATCGTCATATTTTGGAAATGGCTCGGGCTTTACGTTTTGAGGCAGGGCTGCCAAAGAAGTTTTGGGGGGAATGTGTTCTAATTGCTGCTTATATAATTAATCGTTTACCTTCCAAAGTTATAGAAAATAAAACCCCTTATGAGATCTTGCTCCAAAAGAAACCTCATCTTGATCATATGCGTATTTTTGGTTGTTTGGTTTATGCCAAAAACAATAAGAAGGGGGGAGACAAGTTTGATGCAAGGGGGAGGCCTTGTGTTTTCGTTGGCTATCCCCATGCACAAAAGGGCTACAAAGTTTTTGATTTGGAGACTAAACAAATCTACACCTCACGAGATGTGAAATTTGTAGAAAGTGTATTTCCTTTCAAAGAGTCTCGTACACATCCAAGTCGAAGCCCTCTTAGCACTGTAAGAGATGAGGAGTTGGGAGAGGAAAGCATAGACATTGTGCAAGCGCAAGCAGATGAGCAGCCAGTTGAACAGACAGATGAGCGGCTTGATTGCAGGAGCAGATTGAACAGCGGATGAGCGGCCCGATTACGGGAACAGGGCGAGATGAACCTTTGTTGTGAGACATACATCACATAAGATATTGAACAACATGATGCACAAACCCATGCTCAATCCATTCAGCGAAGGAGTGAACGCCAGAAACAACAGCCCAAGCATCTCAAGGACTTTGATGTTAGTTTGCCGACCTATATAGACCATCCGCATCCCAGTTCCAATTCAGTGACCTCGAAGGTATATCCTTTATCCAACTATGTTTCCTATGAGCATTTTTCTTCTAATCACAAGGCATTTCTTGCGGCCATCACTTCGCGTGATGAGCCTAAGTATTATCACCAGGCTGTTAAAAGTCAGAAATGGCGTGATGCAATGAAGAAGGAAGTTGACGCTTTGGAAGCTAATGGTACTTGGACGCTTGAAAAACTACCTCCGGGAAAGAAAGCAGTTGACTCCAAGTTGGTGTATAAGATAAAGTACAAAACAAATGGAGACATTGAAAGGTACAAGGCACGTTTCGTGGCAAAAGGATTCACACAAATTGAAGGGATCGATTATCACGAGACGTTTGCCCCAGTTGCCAAGCTTGTTACCATGCGCAGCTTACTTGCCGTGGCAGCAAAACGGAATTGGGCAATTCATCAACTAGACGTGAATAATGCTTTCCTTCATGGAGACCTGGCCGAAGATGTATACATGAATATCCCACAAGGATTTGCAAAGGATGGAGAGACAAGGGTTTGCAAGCTTCGGAAATCATTGTATGGCCTTCGTCAAGCATCCAGAAATTGGTACCAGAAGTTCACAATGGCTCTTCTTGCCATAGACTTCAGACAGTCACGAGCCGATCATTCTCTCTTTGTTTATAAGCGAGAAAAGACTTATGTTGCTGCTCTTATATATGTCGATGATGTCCTCCTTGTTGGAAATGATATTTCTAAAATTGAGGATGTGAAGAGGTATTTGGATAGCAAATTTAGCATAAAGGATCTGGGACCTTTGAAGTATTTTTGGGTATTGAAGTAGCGAGATCACCGGAGGGAATCGTCCTCAGCCAACACAAGTATACGCTGGACATACTTGAGGAAAGTGGACTCCAAGGAGGGCGGACAAGTGACTTTCCGATGGAACAAAACATGCGGCTTAGTACTGATGATAACAACCCATTTGTTGATGCGTCCCAATATCGAAGGTTGATAGGGCGACTTCTTTATTTAACAGTAACTCGATCGGACATTCAATTTGCTGTCAATCGATTGAGTCAATTTATTACGGCTCCGCGACGTACACATATGGATGCAGTAGTTCGAGTCCTACGCTTCCTAAAGGGTTCATTGGGACAAGGCCTTTTCCTTCCAGCTCATGGCGAATTGACTCTGCAGGCCTATTGTGACGGGGATTAGGGAGGTTGCCCTATGACAAGAAGGTCGTGCACGGGATATTTCATTTCTTTGGGAGGAGCACCTATCTCTTGGAGGTCCAAGAAGCAGTCCGTGGTAGCACGTTCCTCGGCCGAAGCAGAATTCCGGGCCATGGCAACCACAGTTAGTGAAGTGATTTGGTTGCGATGGCTACTTCAAGATCTTGAGGCTAATCAACCGCATGCTACATCTCTTTATTGTGATAACCAAGCCGCAAGACATATTGCCAATAATCCCGTTTTTCATGAGCGTACTAAACATGTTGAAATTGATTGTTATTTTGTTCGTGAACATGTTGAGTCTGATGATATACTGCCATGCCAAATTTCGACCGCTGAACAAGTAGCTGACCTTTTTACGAAACCCCTTGGTGCTACTCAGTTTTGGTTCTTAGTTGGCAAGTTGGACATTCGTAACCTTCATGCGCCAACTTGAGGGGGAGTGAAGGATTTGAAGAGGGCTTCAGACGCGGGAAGCTGATTGTGATTGTGTCTTTGAAAATCTTATCATATATTTCAAGAATATCTTGACCGATGATAATATTTGATTGTGTATATTTTTTATCCTTTCCTTGTATATAGGACTCTAATCTTGGTAGGCTTTGGCAAGCTAGTATAGAAACCATAAACCTCCAGTTGTATAAATACTCAAGTTGTAGTTATTTTCCAAATATGATACAGAGATTTCAATCCCAATAAAACACTTATTCTTCATATTTTTTCATATGCTAACTTCTGCTGCCGACATCTTGCTGGTGAGCTACCTGATGACAATGAGAAGATCATCTTCAAGAGATCGCTATGAATAAATGCCAAGAGGAATTTGAGAGAGGAGTTAAAGAACAAGAAGAAGCTAATAGAGCTGAGGAGGAAGGTGAGGTCAAGCAAACTGAAGAACAAAGAGAATTCAGGTCCCAAGGCGGATGTTGGGTAATATCCGGCTTATTGGGGAGTTGTACAAGAAGAGGATGTTGACGGAGAGAATCATGCATAAACAAGAGGTTTAATAATTCATTATTAAATTTGTATTTGTTGTAATCCGATTTCTTAGTTTAACAAACAGAAATAATTTGATGAATAAATGAATGGTCTATTAAAATTCCAACAAAATAACAGTAATCGCTTTTATTTTAATTTTAAAAAGTAATCTAACAATTTTAGAAATAATATTGACAGATTGAATATAATGTCGGCAAAATTAGAATTATCATTTTATAACAACTAATCATTAAACTAATCATCAAAAGTTAAATAAAAATATCTCTCTCTTCAAATTCAAATTATTCCCTCCGTCCCACCTCACTTGACACTTATTTTCATTTTGGGCCGTCCCAACTCACTTGACACTTCCCAAAATAGCCTATTTTTTATAATTTTATATTCACTCTACCCCACCACTCATTCTCTCTCTTCATTTTCCACCACTCAATTTATTCAACCAACACTACTATTTACCCCACTCATTCTCTCTCTTCATTTTCTACTACACATTTCTTTTATTTTATTATTTTTTTAAGTTAAAGTGCTACCTCAGCGCCGAGGAGTGTAGTGAGGTGGGACGAAGGGAGGGAGTATAAATTTTTGAGTAATAGCCACGTGGGGATTCGATTTCGATCTCCTTTAAAACCTACCTTCCCTTTTGACTCACGCCTCATTTTGTTAAGGTCCCTCTATTTATTGCTATTTCACTTTACCACCCTTATGATTCATAATATCATATCATTAGGGACTTAAACTTATAATTTCTTCACTTTTTGTCTATATTTTCATTTGTGTGTCAATCAAATAGTTAGTTAGTTATTGGCTCTGAACTTGAACTGAACTAGCTTAACATTCTTACTTTTCTTTTTGGTTCGTCTCATTTTAAATTTTTTTGTTTATTTTATTTCATAAAGAGCAAATTATGAACAATATTTTGTACAATCTTATTCTCATAAAATTAATGAAATTACAAAAAAAAAAAATTGTCAATTACTTGTCGATTTTTCACTCACTTTATTTATGAATAGTGTTTTAAAAAAAATGGGTTTCTTATTAATAAATGACTTAATCTGTATCAAGGCTTGCAATTCAAATTGCTAAATGTCGCATCTGATGGAGTTCGAACCTCTGACCTATCGTATTGAATGAGATATTGGATGTCGTTTGGCAATAGTTATTTAGTCGTTTATGAATAACTAGTCTAACGCTCGTGCGTTAAATGCGCGGCCATAAAATTTAGACTAATAATAGAAACTAAATTAAAAGAGTTACTATTAGTATAAAGGTTAATTTAAAAAAAAAATTAAATAAAAGGTATTCAACAAAAATATATAATGACATTGAAACTTTTTCCATTCTATTAATTGGTTTATTGTTGAAAGGAGAAAATAAATAATGAGAATATTTGTATTTTAATCATGAAGTTGGTATAATAAGAATTATAACTTGTGAAAAATTTAAAAGTGACAAATATTTCAAACCAGAGGGAGTATACTATATAATTATTAAATTTTAAAAAATCTTATAAGAACTAATAATAATTTTAAATTATTTGTATTTAATGAGTATTTAATGAGATATTGAATGTCGTTTGAGCAATAGTTATTTAGTCGTTTATGAATAATATTTTAAACATTATGTCCTCAAATCTATACCATTGTTGATATATTTTATATTGATTTCTTAATAAGGAGTATACAAAGTAAAACTATAAACACAAATCGGGATAGGAAGAGTATTTTATTTTATTTTATTTTATTTTTGCGAAATTGGGTATGCATCATCCAACATTTCACTATGACCTAGTATATTTTATTTTTTCATTTTACCATGACTATTGATACAACATATAAATCTCATTATTATTATAATAAAAATAATTTTAATTTATTCATGTGTCATGATAATAGAAAGATAAAAAAATTCACAAAACATAATTGTTTAAATGTTATGTGCAAATTTTTCTTTAAAAAACCAATAAATCATTACCTAGGTGCCAATAGATTAAAAATACTAAAAAATTATACTTTCTTAAAATAATGAAAAAATAGAAACTTTAGACTCTTAGAAAGTACTACCTCCGTCTCACCCGATCCGAAGTGTCCCAATTTTTCTTTTTGGGTGTCCCATTTAAAATGTCTCAATCCAAAAAAGGAAAGTTTTTTATTACTTTTTTTATTTATGGAACCCACTTGTCATACTCACAATAAATATCCACTAACTATTCCCTAATCCCTACCCCACTTTCTCTTCCCTACATCATTTTTCATACTCACAACATTTATTTCACCATACACTTTTTACATTATATACTCCCTCCGTCCCACCAAAACAGATACTTATTTCCTTTTTGATCCGTCCCATCAAAACTCATACTCACAATATTTTCTTTCACTTTTTTTCTTTCTTGCTTTTCCTTAATTCGCGTGCTCAGAAATTGGTCTCAGTTTTGATGGGACGGAGGGAGTATATTCATTCCTTAATTTTTGTGCATGATTAATTTTGGGACACTTTAACCGAAACGAAGGGAGTACAACATAATTCATTCATCCTGCTCGACTTAAGATAATTTATCGTTTTGAGTATTTCATTCGAAATATGACAATTCAAAGTAGAAATATTTTATCTGGTGGGACCCATTATCAGACTTACGTCAACTTTTCACTTATTATTTCATATTTTACTTTTTTTTTTTCTCATATCTCATTTTTCATAACCACAACAAATATTTCACTAATTTTTTTTTTTTTATTTTCGAGACCAAGAATCCTTTTTCGACTTGGAGGAAGTGAATATTAAATATCAGGGTAGTCATGTGTTATTAACTCATTTTTTATTTTTACTCCTAATAGAAAACAAAATCAAATTTGCACACCTATTCTCTCTTTCTCTCTCTACATCTCTCTCCTTTTCTCTCTGTTCTTCAGCATATCTCTTTCTTCACTGTCGTCGTCATGGTTCCCGCTTATCTATAAAACCCTAATTTTTTCCCTCTCCACAGCTTCTTTCACTTTCGGTAAGCAATCATTCAATTTGTCCGCCTTCAAGATTACGTCTTCTTGAACAATTTGTTGTAATGTTAGTTTTAATTTTGATTTATTCTAATTTGATTTTGATCGGAGGATCTGTGTTTTTTGTAGACGGAAAATTTTGGAATTATTGTTTTTTTGACGGTTTGGATATATGTCCCATAATCAATCAAGGGGTGATAAAAACGAGCCGCCACAGAATAGAAGATCGGGTCGATCCGGTTACCCCGCCCCGCAAAGGAATTTCTTCGGTGGTGGTGGGAAGGGTGGTGGCAGTAACGCCCCTCCTTCCTCCTCATCATCTCAGCCTGCCAATAGAGGGTAATGAATTAGGGTTTTGTTTGTTTTTGTGGTGTGTTGAAATTAGGGTTTGTTTTGGCATTTGATTTTTTTGGGTGATCTTATTTGGGTTATTGTCTTTCTGCTAGTGGTAAGAAGGTTAATAATGTACAAGGTGGGCAACCTAGGGCAAGTGGTTCAAATGTGAATGTCAATGTGAGTGGGAATTTGGATTCTAGCATTTCTTTTGCTGCAGCTGCAGCTCGGGCTGTGCCGAATGGTTCTCATTCGCAGCCTCCTGTACGTGGTATGTGTTTGATGTTTTGTACTTCTGTAAGGCAATTCTTTTGTTTATTAATTGAACACTGCAAGTGGTTTTGGTTTTGGAATAGAAGAGAATTAAGTTACGATGTTTTTGTCTTCACTTTCTGGATATTTTTGTTGTATTGACATTGGCTACTCTATGCAGTAAGGTGGATGATGCTGCCAAAAAATTTCCGTCTTTTTGGTTTTATTTCAATAATGAAATGTTTTATTACTTATTAGCATTGTTTTAATGCTCTGCATAGGAGGAGCTGATGTACCAGTGACAGGTGCAGCTGTAAAGCAGACTGACGCAACGAAACAAAAAAGTACCCCAGGTGTGCCAAAGGCGCCATCCTCTAATGTGGCAGCTTCTCTTTCTGATGCTACGGCTCCTGCAACCCCTGCAAAGGGTATGGCCATTTGGCACTTTTACCCTCATTATTTATGGTTATGGCTTTAAGTTCAACTGAGTTAAAAAAAAATTGGACAGTTTTAAATATTTTGTTTTACAATTGTGCCTATCATTATTATTTTTGTACTTGTGAAATAAGATTTATTTCATGGCTCCCTAATATACCTTTTTTGTGGTTATAGCCCCTGGAGATCCATCTAGGTCATTCCTTCTTCAGTTTGGGTCCATCAGTCCTGGTTTCATGAATGGAGTGCAGGTAGTTAATATTCCTTGACAAAGTTACTGCGTAAGCTCAGTTAAACTGGGTCCTGCTTCGTAATTAGCCAATCTGTTTATTAATACTGGAGTAATAATAACAAATATTATGTTCCTTTTGGTGCTTTGCAGATTCCTGCACGAACTAACTCAGCCCCTCAGTTTGGATGAGCAGAAACGTGACCAGGTTTGTGGTTATTATCAAGGATGGTTTCCAGCTCGTTATCGTTACTGAGATTTTTTTTATTAGTACTGAGAATATATCTATCTTCTTCGTAACCTTGTTTGAAGCTAACTGATTGTAGTTACTGATTAGTTTCCATTCTACTCCTCTGTGGTTATGCTTCTGACAGGTTCGTCATACTTCCTTAAGAGGACCAACTTCAACATTTCCAACTCCAATTGTTCCAAAACAGCAGTTGCCAAAGCAAGATGCGGGGACTGTCGATCAATCTAATATAACTGAGCCTCATCCGATACCCAAAGCAAAAAGGGATGTTCATGTTACAGCCCCACCTGCTGTGGCACAAACACAGAAGCTCTCTGGTCATCCAATCCCAGGTATTTCAATGCCTATGCCTTTCCACCAATCGCAGCTTCCGATGCAATATGGTGGTCCGAATCCTCAAATGCAGTCCCAGGCCATGGTAAATTCTTCAATGCCGATGCCAATTCCAATCCCTTTACCAATGGGGAACTCGCCACAAGTGCAGCCACAGGTGTTTGTTCCTGGTATCCAGCATCACCCATTGCAGCCTCAGGGGATTATGCATCAAGCTCAGAGCTTGAACTTTTCATCTCAAATGGGTCCATCGCTGGCTCCTCAATTGGGAAATATGGGAATGGGTTTGGGTCCACAGTACCACCAGCAGCAGCAACAGCAACAACAGCAGCAAGCAGGAAAATATGGTGGTGCCTTTCGTAAAACTGTTAAAATTACCCATCCAGATACTCACGAGGAGTTGAGACTGGACAGGAATGATGCATATGGGGATAAGTGGACTATCAGTTCCGCGGTCACGTCCCAGCATGCCGCCACCTCAGTCCCAGACTATTCCAACGTATCCGCCTGCTCATCCAATGAATTTCTATCCTAATTCTTACAATGCCAGTCCTATCTACTTTCAATCTCCCGGTTCCGTAACTCTAACTAGTCCCCAGTTACCTCCAAGTTCTCAGGCACCAAGGTTTAATCAGGTTAGCTAAGTCAAGCCACTCCCTTTTTAGGAACTTTTTTTCTTTTAGCTCTATTCTTGTTCATAATTTGTGAATTATTAAATGTTGAACATGCTTGTGACGCCAGCCATGTGATCTCCTTACATTGATTGCCCTTTGCATAGGTGACAATAAAACCAGCATCTAGCCTCCATGGAGAAAAGGTTGGCGATTCACCATTGCTGCAAGTTATTGACAATATTGAATTTCCTAAAATTTCAAGGCCACGCGGGGAAGCTAGCTCTGCTCTTCCTCAAAGGGATTCAATTTCTGAAAGCTCTTTGAAGCAGTCAAACTCCACAGCAATGCCTTTGACAAGTAAATCAACTTCTACTGGGGTTGGTTCTGTTCCTGCTGAGAGTGTAACTTCTGTTTCTTCTGCTGCTGTTGATGAAATAGTTATTAGGCAGGGGTCTATAAAAGATGACCAGAAGAAGCCAGGCAAGAAAGGCCAAGTCTTGTTACAGGATCAGGTATATATTTTTTATTGTATAGATTATTTTGCTCACCAGCATGCTACCTTTACTGATTTATCATAATTTATAAGCATCTATTATGAACCATTGTTAACAGGTCGGTGGACAATCTACCTCTGTTTCAAGCTTGCCTTCTCAGTTGCTTGGAGTTCCAAATTCTTCTGATAGCGTAGTTCCAGAAACTACAAAATCTATTCCAGCTTCTTCTTCCTTGAGAACCAGTGCAGCAGTGTCTGAAATTGCTAGCAAACCTATATCAACTGCTGCTGGAGCTAGTGTTCGAGAAAAACTTGGTTCAGAGAGTGATAGCAGTAAGGAGGGACTGAAGTCATTGGGTGTAGTAGGTGGTGATTCATCCCTCAAGGTTGAAGTACAAAAACCTGAAAAGGTGGGGCAAAAAGAACAAGGAGAACTTCTTTTACCAAAGGGTTCTAAGCACGAGGACAACAAACTTGAGATTTCCTTGGAATCTACATCAAAATCTTCTGAAGCAGTTAATCTACATCCGGAGAACTCTCAGCCGAAGGCAACCTCTGTTAGTAATGAACCTGTCTTGGAAACTACAGATGAAAAGCGGGAACAAGCTGTAGGTTCTCACCTAGATGATGTGATTCTGACATCCACGACGAAAGATCCTGAAACTCCCTCAGCAGACATTGGTTTATCTACTATTTCTCATGGTGATAAGGCATTAGTGCCGGATGATACTCTAAGTCGATTAGATAGAGTGGTAGATAAAGGTGATGTTACAGTGAAAGGATCCGGTTCCTTAAACCAAGAGTTGGCTCCTGTTACAGTATCTGTTCCTGAAACAACTTCTGAAGTTGAAGGGGAGGGTATGGAGATCAATAGCTCTGGTTTGGCTTCCCCTTCAGCAGTAGGTTCCAAGGATAAATCCCTGCGTACTACTTCTAAAGGAAAGAAGAAGAAAAGGGAAATGCTACAAAAAGCAGATGCACAAGGGACTACCGCTGATCTTTATAATGCATACAAGGGTCCCGGGGAAAAAAGAGATGCTCTTACCTCTACTGAAAGTACAGAGAGTCCTTCCATTACTTTGAAGCAGGTTTCTGCTGATGTTTCTGAGGGGGAGCTTTCCATAAATGATAAACCTGTTCCCAACAAACCTGAACCGGATGACTGGGAGGACGCAGCAGACATTTCTACTCCAAAACTGGAAACTCCGCAAGGATTGAAACTTCATGACGAAGATGAAAGTGAAGGAATGACCAAAAAATATTCTAGAGATTTCCTGCTGAAATTTTCAGAGCAATGTAATGAGCTCCCTGGGGGGTTTGAGATTACATCAGACATAGAAGCTTTGATAGCATCTAATGTTAATATTCATCGTGAATCACTCCCCAGTCCTGGAAGAGCTGTTGATAGGCCAGCCGGGGGACCTCGACTAGATCGCCGCGCAAGCTTCCAAGGCGAAGATGATAAGTGGAGTAAACAGTCTGGGCCCCTTGCTCAAGGAAGAGATCTGCGGCTTGATATTGGTTATGGGGGAAATATGCAAGGTTTTCGACCTGGCCCTGGAGGGGGGAACTATGGTGTTTTGAGGATCCCCCGTGCACAGACGCCTACTCAGCATGCTGGGGGCATCTTGTCTGGGCCTATGCAATCCCCAAGTCTTCAGGGGGGAGTGCAACGTAATAATAGCGATTCTGACCGCTGGCAGCGATCAACGTCTTTCCACAAGGGTTTAATTCCTTCTCCTCAGACTCCTTTACAGGCGATGCACAAAGCTGAGAGGAAGTACGAGGTGGGTAAAATAACAGATGAGGAAGAGGCAAAACAAAGGCAATTAAAAGGCATTCTAAATAAGCTGACCCCCCAGAACTTTGAGAAACTGTTTGAACAAGTTAAACAAGTAAATATTGACAATGTTGGCACTCTGATTGGCGTGATAAATCAAATATTTGACAAGGCCCTTATGGAACCAACTTTCTGTGAGATGTATGCTAACTTCTGCCTAGGTCTTGCTGGTGAGCTACCTGATTTTAGTGAAGACAATGAGAAGATCACCTTCAAGAGATTGCTATTGAATAAATGCCAAGAGGAATTTGAGAGAGGAGAAAAAGAACAGGAAGAAGCTAATAGAGTTGAGGAGGAAGGTGAGGTCAAGCAAACTGAAGAACAAAGAGAAGAAAAGAGAATTCAGGTCCGAAGGCGGATGTTGGGTAGAGTCTGGCTTATTGGGGAGTTGTACAAGAAGAGGATGTTGACAGAGAGAATCATGCATGCATGCATACAGAAGTTGTTGGGTGAGTATCAGAATCCTGATGAGGAAGATATTGAGGCATTGTGCAAATTAATGAGCACAATAGGAGAGATGATAGATCACCCCAAAGCAAAGGAGCATATGGATGCTTACTTTGAGATGATGTATAAGTTATCAAACAACATGAAACTTTCTTCTAGGGTGAGGTTCATGCTTAAGGATTCAATCGACCTAAGAAAGAATAAGTGGCAGCAGAGGAGGAAAGTTGAAGGACCAAAAAGATCGAGGATGTGCATAGGGATGCAGCTCAAGAACGGCAGGCACAAGCGAGTTGGCCGTCTCTGTGGACCGAGTTTCAGCTCTTCCAGGCAGAAGGGACAAGCCCTCCAGATTTTGCACCAAGAGGGTCAAATGTGTTACCTTCTCCTAATTCTCGAATGGGTGGTTTCCGTGGATCGTCTCAACCACTCCGTGGTTGCTTGCAAACCAAGATGCTCGGGCATGAGGAGCGACATGCTTTTGAGAATAGGCCTTTGTCAGTTCCCCCTGAGATCCGTAGGCAATGATTCTATTACCTTTGGGCCCAAGGGTGGCCTTGCCAGGGGAATGTCACTTAGAGGACATAGCTCTTCTATTCAAAGCATTCCTATTGCTGATATGCCTAGTCCTGCAGAACTCCAGAAGAGCCACGAAAGCTGGTCCAAATGGATTTACGGTTCTGTTTACACCCCAGAAAGGTTTGTCTCACCTCCCCTCTTATGACCACATTCAAGTCAACAGGAGAGCGCAACATGAAGCCTACATGAACAGGGACACAAGGAATGTAGATACGTACTTTTGATAGGCCTCCACCAACTTCACCTCCCACGGGAGGTAGGGGACCAAGTTTGTCGCAGGCACAAATGTTACTTCCAGATAAGGTGTGGCCAGAAGAACGTTTGCGTGAAAAGTCTCATTGAAGCAATCAAAGAATGTCTACAGGTATTATTTGGATGTGTGCTTATATTTCATTTTTGTTTCCTTCCTTTACATAATAAACTTAAAACAATCCACCAAAGTTTCATGCATTGCATATGTACAATCGTGGTGAGAACCTGGAAAAGAGTGGTTGGATTTTTTTTCTTAAATATGGTTTGGGAGAATCTGCTTTCCACAGTCCGTGGTAGGAATTTGTTTTGCTGCTTAATAGTTCCCTTGGAGATGGTGTATTTTCCATATGCTAGGTTTCAATATGACACACCTTATCGAATTGTGATAGTGATAGTGGTATACTCCCTTTCGTCCCAATTGAAACTGTACACACATTTTACCCAAAAGGGTGCCCCAATTGAAACTGCATACTTCCTAAAATGTGAAAAGTTATGATACTTCTTTATTCAATGGGACCCACACTTTCACGCTCACAACAATTTTTTACTTTCTCGCTGATTTCCTACCCCCACTTTTTATACTCACAACAACTTCCCACTTCACTAACACTTTTCCTTGGTTCATCGTGCCCAACCCAAAGTATGGTAGTTTGATTTGGGACGGGGGCATTGGCGAAGCCTTGATTTTTTTGGAAGGGGTCAAGGTTTTTAATATAGGATAACTATTATGATTGAGGTATTGAATTTAGATATACAAGGGGGTCAAATATTAATTTAGTGTAAATTTTCTCGAATTAAGGGGAATTAAAATGTACTTAAATTCATAATTTTTAGTAGTAAAAGTCATTTTTCTAAAAATTTGATAGACCTAAAATTGACACACTCCAAAATTGAAGGGGGTCGAGCCCCCTTGACATGAGGGTAGCCTCGCCACTTTGGGACGAGGAGGGAGTATTGGTCTGGTATTTTACCAGCAATGATTGTGCCAAGCACCTAATCCTGGAGTCATATGAAGGAGTTTTTTTGCATTAACTTGAAATCATGTTTATTAGTATTTTTGAGCTGTGAACTTTAAGCAATGGTAGAATATGAAGATTACATTGTCAAGTTTAGTGGGCTGTTGTATACAAAATTTTGGAATTTATTTATCCAGGTGATTTTGGTGAAATTGAGAGGGCTAGGGTATGTATCACAATGAACTTTTTTAATCGTTTTCAAGTTTTATTTGTTTCTAAGAAGTTCCGAGAAAGAGCTACTGGCCCTGCTTTAGTGGGAAGTCAAGATTATAGGAGGGTTTTCTGTGGAGCCTTAATATACTCAGAAGATTTTTTTTCCAACTTGAATTTAGCATGGCCCGTGTAATGTGCGGAGTATTTTTCAAATATGAAAACCATGCTCATTTGAAAAAATGTTACATGCCCGGGACTCGCTACATCCAAGATTGACATGGATGACTGATCTCTATTAGCTTTGGAGACATTCTCGACTCCTATGAAAATTGTTTTTACGAACATTGACTCAAACGGACATGACGCCCAGAAGTGGTAATTGCGACTGGACATGTGGGTTGAAGTGAGGGCAACGAAGTACAATGAGATGAGACATAGGGTGGTCCAAACAGTGGTTTCAGCCATACTGGGGGAAAGTTACGTGCTACAAAGGCATGCACTACCTTGAGATTTGTTAACCTAGAGAGTTTGAAAGGTTAGTTTTGCTGATAACATTTTACTAGTTAGAAACATAAGATGATGTAGTTGGATAAGCTTAACCTCATGGCGCACAACAATTGACATATACTAGAGGAGATTTGATTTAGAAAACCTCCTTGCACTGTGTCTCTCCCCCGATCCCTCTCATTCTTTCACTGTAACATTGAGGGGTGTATCTACTATTCGTCTGAATAAACCTTTGAGGCGCCTTGTCAACCCATAGCTCTAAAGATGAATGTCTTGTTAGCCTCTTTGAGCAAGGTTTGTTGCTCTCTGAAACTCAAGCAAAGTGGTCTCAGAGAAAGCCGACCCCAAATTATTTTGGGACTAAGGTTTTGTTGTTGTTGTTGTTGTTGATGAGAAGTAAGAGGGTGCAGTGAGAGTCGCTCCACCATGTCGATTTGCGAATGAGAGTCTCACATTTTACATGAAATGAAAAAACAAAAGAAAATAGATAGACTATTCCTCTCTCAAGGATCTCGACAAAATAAAAAGCATGTAATTGTGCGCAATGAAAATATTTGTCCAGATTTGAAGGATAACCAACTAGATCCTGTATTGACTTTAGCCTAGATATGATTGTAATCATCCATAGTCCAAGGATACTTGGCTCGTGAATTTGGCTTTAGAAAGCCCATCGCCTGAAACTTCAACATTGTCTGGAATAGTGACCATGCGCCCACGCCTGAAGTGAAGATTGGTTTGCATTTTCATGGTTTAAGTTTCTCCTTCAACAATTTGACAAGTAAACTTAAAAGCATGGATTGCTGTCAATGATGTCAGGATTGTGAAAATTGATTAAGAGAATGTACTTTTTGACCTATTTTTTTCAATTGGTTGTCATATTCATGACTACTCTCCTGGCCTGCCTTCAAAATGCAGCTCTTGCCAATCTCTTGCCTTCAATAACTGTGTTAACAACATAAAAGATACAATGCATTATATTCAATCACTGTCCCGTTGCATGGAGAATAAGGAACTCTCTCTAGAGTTGCAATCAGGCTCCATTATATTAGCCTTTATAGATGTAGAGTAAAACTTTACTAAATGGGGTAGCTATATTCAACATAAAGCCTTTAGATGTTAGAGTAATACTTTACTAAATGGGGAGCTATATTTAACATAAAACAGGTTAAACTGTGATATACTTTTAAGTTCATTAGTTGCTTTGCTGTTATATACTCCACATCTCCGTCCCCACGCTGTGAATACAAACTTTATTTCCTTTTTTGGTCCGTCCCTCACGTGAATACAAACTGCCCAAATTGGAAATAAATTTATTATTTTATATTCACCCTACCCCTACCCACTCACTTCTCTCTCTTCATTTCCTGTGACCACACAATTTATCCAACCAACTCCACTCATTCTCTTCTCTTCATTTCCTACCACTGGCATTTCTATTATCTTAATAATATTTTACTCTAATAATATGCCCTTGAAAAATGGTTTGTAATGACGCTGGGACGGAGGAGTATATATATATATATATATATATATATATATATATGCGTGTGTGTGTGTGTGTTTGTGTGAAGACACACACGCTCACTTACACAAAGTATGCAAATAAAACAAATTTTGAGATAAAGGTAGATTGCGATAAAATATAGAAAAATAAATTTTTGTATGTTCTCCTACATTGTTGTATTAATGTTATCCAATTTTGTTTGTTTAGTCTAATGCTGTTACACAACTAAGAAGCGGGCTGTAATGGGAATGGTGGTCAATACTAGCTTTACATAATGGCCTAATTTTAGAAACCCCACAGGGATAAGTGCCCCATTGGAGACTTTTCTTTATCTTTTGAAGTTAGTATTGTTGCTACGTACGATGGGTTTGTATCACATTGTACTTCTGACTCTAATTGCCCTGTTGTGGTCCCCGAGTATATCTTCAAAAGCCCTAGTAATTGTTCCAACTTGAATTGGATTCTAATATTTTAATTTCTTTTCAGTGCCAAAGATGAAGAGGAAGGAAGTTGCTCTGTGCATAAAGGATTTGAATGCACTAAGCTTTTATCAACTTCAATGAATATCTATTTGGGTGAATGATTCTTTTG